>UXGD01007105.1:0-11470 GCA_900474315.1 Torymus auratus | reverse complement strand
GAAGTGTGCCTCAAAATTTTTTTTATTTTTTTTTTGGAACCACTTTTTTGTAGAAACTCCAGAGAATTGCTCATATATGAGCTATTCTCAAATTTATTTCCCTTTTACGTCTCAAACAAAAATAAAAAAATTTTTTTAAGGCACACTCATGAGACAAGATTTTTATAGTTTTCTGAGCTTTACTATAGATAAGAAAAAAAATATGTGCACGCTAAATTTAATGGTATCATTTTTTTGCGACAGATTTTAGCTTTTAAAAAAATAGTCAAAAAAGTTCTTCTCTTCAAATCTCAGCCATTTAGCCCAGAAATGGTCCAATCAAAGTTCCAAAAAAGAAATTTAAACTTCAAAGAAAGAGCTTTAATACATGTTTTTTTTTTTAAATTAAAAAATGTTGATTTCTTCAAAAGTTACAAGGGTTTGAAGTTAAACGTCGAAAAGGCATGAAAATATTCTCAAAGCCGGCGCTGCAGATTTCTGCGATTTTTGCGATTTCATGCCTTTTCGACGTTCAACTTTAAACCCTTGTAACTTTTGAAGGAATCAACATTTTTTAATTTTTAGAAAAAGGAATTAAAGCTCTTTCTTTGAAGTTAAAATTTCTTTTTTGAACTTTTAAGTTGACAGATTTTACAAAAAATGGCTGACTTTTGAAGAGAAGGACTTTTTTGACTATTTTCTCAAAAACTAGAATGGAAATAAATTTGAGAATAGCTCATATTCTTGGTTTAAACATTTTGTTATAGAAAAAAAGCATTTTTATACCACTGGCAAGGGTTAATATTTCTGACGAGTCGCTTTCGCGCAGAAAATGAAAATTTACCCTCCACTTACAGATCCAAGTAAAGCAAACATCCTCACACAACGCTCGATTAAATCCTTTTCGCCAAGCCAACATCCAACGCGCTCTGTTATCCCAAGCTTGTCGCTCGACGCTCTTCTTCCATCAACCGTCCAAGAATAATGAAACACTACTTCACGCGTCCGCGCGCGCAAAAAAAATCCCTTTTCTCTGTTCCGAGGACGAAAAAGGTGCTGGAAGAAATCTCTCCCCCCCTCCCCCTTCATCCGCCGCGGCCCCGCTGTAATCCACCCCTCCCCCAGATACGAGGTAAACACCGGCAACCCTTAAAAGTCCAAGGCTCTTTAAAGCCGAGCGAGGAGCGGCTACCAGCATTCCCTTTCCCGTCCCTCTCCACCTTCGCTCCTCGATTTATCGGACCTACACCAGCGTATTTCCTGTCCACACCGAAGTTGTCCGTAGGTGAGCCTCCCGGCTTCGAGTTTACGTAGCCAGTCTTTTTCTTATCCTCTCTCTCTATATGATCTCGCATTTCGCTAGCGCTCCCTCTCTCACTTCCTCTCTCGCCCTCTCTGTCCCTCCCTTCCTGTCTCGCGCTATCTCTCTCACTCTCTCTGTTTTTACGCACTGATCGCTCAAATAGGATACTTAGCGGAGCGTTATCCTCTGTACCGCGATGTTGTGGGTGTCGACTTACGGACTCGACCAAAATCTTCGTTGCCGAGTCGCTCCCCTCTACCCTGTCTGCAAGCGTCAGCTGGAATGTTGGCTGAGGGAGAGGGAGATTTTTCAGTTCTCGATGTATATATATGTATAGAGAGGAAGAGAGAGAGAGAGAGAGAGAGAGAGAGAGAGAGAGAGAGAGAGAGAGAGAGAGAGAGACGTAACCTGTGTAAACGTCCTCACGCTTTTCGTGCGGTTTTGCGACGCTTAATTTTCCAACATTTCTCGCAACGCAGATTGTTGTAAGACATTGGCTGAAATTATTCATGGGTGCTTTGCTTGAATTCGATACGATTCAAAGAGGCAGAGATGCAGGTGTCTTGTAATATGGAAGCTTCATAATAATTATTTGTTAATATTGTGAAGCAGAATGAAGTTGAAATTCTCATTATTGCATTTATTACTATAGCTTGTACGAGTAAATTAAAAGGATTTATTGTAATACTGTTGTACAGAGAACGATAATAAATAATTTCGAATTAAATGTAAAAATAATAATATACTTGTAACGATTCATACATACAGGTGTTACATGGTAACAATTGTTGTACCTTGAATAATGAATGTAATTAAATTTTTAAGAGATATCAATTATTTTGTAGCTTCAACAAATGTGAAAAGATCGTATTAAATTTTTATTAATTTATCATGCCATAAAAGTATTGTTTGATTTTTTAAAACATTTACGATAAATAGATTATAAATAATTTTATACTTATTTGTAGTGGCACAGTAAATTATTGACTGTATATCATATTATTTGTAAGTCGTTGAAAAAGAGATTTTATCAATACGAAAGAATCTTCCAGCAAAAATTCACGAAATATTATGCTATCGCTAATGTCATTACAATAAATTTGATCTTCAATTACATGTTCACTGACATGTGCCATTCCAATTTTTGTCAACAAATGTATTTTACACAGCATTTTTCATTTACATGCTGAAATCGTTAAGATCCACATCGAAATCCGGATGAAAAATATTTTTCATCTTTTTAAAATATGAAGCGCCATAATAAATGTTTACAGCGACAGATGTAAAACGAATAAGCCGTCGTCGTCGATGACGTCGACGGCCGACGACGGGATATTGACTGCGCATTTCGTAAAGGAAAATAGAGAGGAAGCGAGAGGGGGAGAGGGAGAGAGAGCGAGAGAGAGAGAGAGAGAGAGAGAGAGAGAGAGAGAGAGAGAGAGAGAGATGAAGGCAAGAAGATGGAGAGAAAGAAGGATGAAAAAACGGCAATGCATCAGCCTGCACGTACCTATATCTATATACACTGATGTTTTGGATAATGTTCTTATCTAAATGCTAACTATAAGTAATAATGTCTGGAGTAATTTCGTTTAAGTAATAATTCGTTCACGAGATTTTCGCGGCGCGATATTTAAGTATTATATAGGGCTGGCCTTATCCACGTAAATTTGCAATAACTATATATATATGAAAGGCAGTTTGAACGCAATTGATTTTAACTGATATAAAATTATACTTCGTAAAATAATAATTCTTCACATAGCTGATTATTGAATGACAAATATAATTTATTCAAATTTTATGTATACAATCTTTTAAAGTACATCATACGGTACAGTATCGCAATTTAAAATGAAATGACTTCTCGTTACTAATAACGTATTTAAAAATAAATTTTTGCATTATTTAAATAAATAGAATTTTGTAAAGTTATATTTTCTGCTTTGTACATGTATTACATAGACTGAGAAATATACGGTTACATAAAACATTTGACGTAATCTATATACAATCATAACAATAAAATAAATTAAAGATGATTTTTGAAATGGAATCACTCCGCATTGTGTGGTAGAAGATACTACTTCCGTCTCGACGAGAGTCCCGAAACCAGGTCGGTCCTCTTTTTATAAGAAATCCACAAGTCACGTCGACGAGAACGAGAGCTCGAGCGCGCGCGCGGAAACTCTTATCTCCGAAATGATTTTAAGAATAAGTTGTGTGTGTGTGTGTGTGTGTGTGTACAAACGCGCGGCGCGGCTTCCGCATAGAGGAAGCTTTGTGTGCAACAGCTCTGCTTGAGCCTGTCGATGAAGAAGAAAGTTTTCAAGATAGCATTAAGTATACAAAATACGTTTCGAAACCACTCGTACTATTTTTAAAATCTTCACGTGCGTCTATACATATGTACAGCCCCGCGGTAGTTACATATACGCACTCACATGCACGCACCCATGCACACAATCATTCACATACGCACATTCACTCAGACACATACAAGTGCACACAGGCACAATATTATGTGCACACATAAAGGTATGCCATATAAAGATCGGCTGGCTCGGGCGTTCTACATAAGCAAGACGTGACTCGCTTATCGTAAACTTCACGCCGGCTCCCGCGTATTCATACATCAGCTGCTCTTTATGCATTGCTTTGCCTCTTTAGCCATGACGCTTGCTGCGCGCACGAAATGAGTTCCTGCGCCCGCGCATTTTACCCCCCGATGTGCACTTTACGAGCGAGTCGCTGTTTATTTGCGCCTTCTTCGTCGGTACTTTTCTTTCCTTTTTCGTTTCCCCTGCGGACGATAGCCATTCGTGCCCCCAAAAATTGCAAATATGTCTTGATATTGGACGGCACAAGAAAGCTGTCGGACGGCGAAGATGGATACTGGATCTTCGATCGTATCATCATTTTGACGGGAGTATAGTTCCCGCTTTCGTATTGTTTTCGAAATATGAACTCCAGGTCTACATGGATCGGGATAGAGGAATTGACGATTCACAAAGTATATGTAATTTTTGAAAAATAATTAATTACGATATAAATCCCAGGTTTTTAATTTTAATGAAATTTTTTCGGTAAGCTATATGATGAAAATCATTCATTGAAAATCTATTTTGATAAAGTTACATGAAATTTGATTAATGTGGAGTAAAACCTGGATTTTTCATAGTCGGCTGATATTATTAAATTTATTATTACTCTATAGTATAGAAATTAATCTCATTTCTTAACTAAAAAATGGCTAGCTAGATTCGAAATGGTGAACAAAGAGGGAAAGTGGGTGAAACAAAGGGAAAGATAAAACAAGGCCATCGAGTGAAGTCGATCGTTGTGTGCATCTCTTCTTTCGAAAATCACCAAAGAAAGAAACCATTTGTTAAGAGCGAAGATGCGTTTTCCCTCGTTTACTAATATCGAGAGAATTTTTTCCCTCTGTAGCGACTTCATAGAGGCAGGAGTAAGATCCGTCTCCTTCCGTAATGACTTTAAAATTACCCACGCCTCATCATTCCGAAGGGTCCGCCGTCTCTTTTTCTTTCCTTCGAGGCCGAAACGACGTGTTGAATCTTCCTAGCGACTTATCTGGCCGATCAGTCCCCCTCCTCTCTCTCTCTCCCTCTCTCTCTCTCGCACGCGCGCGCGCATCCGCCGCATCTGTGCATCGCCGCTCAATCTTTTCTTTCCCTCGTGCGAGCGCCTGCGCCCTCCTTCCCTCGTTTTTTCCCAGCGCCGACGGCACGTTGGCGTCTCCGTTTCAGTCTCTCTCTCTCTCTTTCTCTCGCTCTCTCTACGGCTTTTCGGGTCCCTTCCGTGAAATTCTCTCGTTTTCGACGTTTCCCTTCGTTCTTATTGCGTCTGTCTCCATCGCCACCCCGGTGTAGCCTATATACTTAACGTTTACTTAATAAATAAAGTAATTAACTGGAATTATTGACTGGCCTGTTTCTCTTCAAATATTTGCCGAATCTATAGAACATTATTGCTGCGAAATGACATTTTCATTTTGTTTAACTATTTAATATTGTAACACGTATAAACATAATTTTATAATAGGTAGCACCGAAAAAGTAAATATTAGTACCAAAAATATTTTGTGTTTATGCTGGTGATCGATAGCAATTGATTTGTGAACATTCTGAATTAACAAATTATTTCATCTTGCAAGCGCCGTAGAAAAGTAGTAAATTGGTCCAATTACGAAAGAGTCTATACTAGTGTTCGACAGGTACCGCCCAGTCAATTATCGGTCAAAATTTACTACCTGAAAACCACACTCATCTACCGTTTGGTAGACTACGAAAAGTATATAGACCTGTGAACTCGAAACCGCTAAGGGTCTCGAGTTTAGGGTTCTATGTTATTATTCCAAGATCGTGGGATTTTTCGAAAAATACGTAGATTCTGTAGGCTGCAATAACAGAAAAGCAGAAGATTGGCCGCGTATTATCTATAGTTTTATTTTTATTTATTTTGTTTGAATAACACTACGAATAATATTATAAAATAATAAAATATTTATTGATTATGTTCTGAAAAATCAATTTCAATATTACTGTTTAATGGTTGATGGCTAAAGTCAATAACAATACACATACAGGTATTAAAATGTCTGTAGGAATTCTCTGCAATTGTAGTTCATGCCAATTAATTCACGTATGCAAATTCTATATGCGAATAAATGACACGAATTTGGTGATTGATGCAGAAAAATCAACGAGCTTCACGCTCACACTTAATTTGTTTCCATGCTAAATTAAATAAAAGCATTTTTTAAATTAATAATTGAACACAACTTCATTAAAAAGTTCATTTGTAAACTTTGACATTCATAATCATGTATTTTCGATTTTTCGACAGCGCTAATTTGCTTTTTTAACACTTTGTAACGTGGAAAAATTTTGAGAATCAAATTTTAATATGTAGGTATATGAAGCGTATGCTAAAGTTTAATTAAAAAGAAGGGAATGCCCAAGATATAAAAATTTTAATCGGTTTAATTATTCTATTTAATAATTTCTAATAAAAAATAATTATCTTATCATTATAATAATATATATACATATAACTAGAGTAAAGTTCGCTTAATCGCTTTGAAATTCTATGTTGGGGTAGATTTTATATACCAATCGAGAGAGTTCTTTGGGCAAAAAGATTGGTCCATAAATTTCAGAGATATTTGAGGTTTTTAAACTTTTTTTTTTCAAATCGTAATTTCTTGACAACGGTTCGGTGGATCAGCCTGGGATTTATAGACAATTTATTATTATTTTTGAAGATATTTGACATTGAAAATTTTTATATTTTAAAAAGTGATTTTCTTTTTAAATCTTCATTTCTCGAGAATGACTTTATAAATAAACATGAAATTGATAGGCTATTTTGTATCATTGATACAAAGAAAGCCGTGATACAAAGTCTCCGGTTTGAATGTTAATTAACGTGCACTTGAATAGCGTCAAAAAGTTCAAGTTTACTGATGCTATTTCTTAACAGTTAAGAAATGGTTCCTAATACATAGGTACTTAACTGAGAGGTACTTAACGAATATGCCCAGTAAAGCTGTAAAAGGGTTAGACGCACGCAGCAGAGACACACACACTCGTAGGTCACGGAGCAACGCAATTGCTTGTTTTGCTGGTATACAACAAGCGAGTTTCGGATGCGTTTCGAGCGCTCTCCTCACCTCATTATTTATACAAGTATAACTGTAAAATTTCATCAAGAAAATATGATTTGAAGTAAATGATATTTAGTAATTTTAAAAGGTTTTAAATTTATACTGAGTTATCCAGTTGGAAAAGTACTTTTGATGAAAATGATACTTGGTTGGAAACTAATAAAGAATCGTGGCAACGTCCCGCTACAGTAATTTATTAGATTGTAATAAATTTAAAAAATCTCTATGTTTTGTTGTAATGCACATTAGTTTCGTATTAAATTTCAAGTATTTAGCAATACTCATTCTATTACAAAAGCCGAAGAAAGACGTTTTTCAAGCACTGTTTCCATTGTCCCGATGTTAAAGTTTCAAATTTTTACTGATATCGCCAAAATGATTTCAAATGCATAACATTGATTCTTTAATACAAAATTAGGGCCGTACATGAAATCGCTGCACCCCAAAACGCCAGAGAACTTTTGAACCAAATGTTGCTAGCAAGTCGCAGGCTCCCAAAAAAAAGCCACAGCGAATAATTAAAACAAACGCGCGTCCTTCTTTTTTCCCCCTATTCCCGGACCCTTTCATCATCACCGCACGCTTTTCTGGCGTTACACGGCGCCGCGCAGCGCGCCGGCCACTCTCGTAATATACGGTTACGAGTCGCGCAAAGGGACCGAGAATGTTTCCCTCCCTCTCTTTCCTCCTCTCCCGCACACACACACACATACGCGCGCACACACGCACACATATATATATATTTCTATATATATATAAACGCCCACACGCACGCATCTGCAGCTGACGTAGGTGCCTCTCGAATTCAAGCCAGCAGCAGCGGCTCTTCTGACGCGACATACTCACGAAAAATCACGCCCGTTGCGACCGTGATAATCTCGCGCATTTTTACGCGAGCGAGCTGTCGCTTCATCGCCATTACCACACTGTAAGCGTAATTTCGCCAAGTCTGCGGAGCGCGAAGAAATCATCATTGGGCACGAGCGGGCATAGTCGGAAATTTTAATGGGGGGAGAATACGAGGGTGAGAGGGTGAGAAAGCTGCGAAAATTTGTCGCACAGATGATTGCGCCCTCCAGACCTGATGGGCACAGAGCAGACAGAGATAGGTCGAAACTCTCCCGGATGGTTAGCTCCGGTTTTCTTCGGAAAGAAGATCATCCTGGAGACGAGATGATGCTCCGACAGTCTCTCACCACAGGACCAGGTTACAAATTCTGGTGAGAATACCAAGGGGGCAGCTCTGAGTTGACGGGCCATTAGAACGTCCGGACCAGGTGATACGGCCATGTATGTTCGGGCTTCCTTGATGCTCTCGGGGGTAATCGGCTGCCAGATATCATCGATGGTTGGTTGTTGTGTGCAGCGAGGCTGGGTGTTGGTTACAGGTTGCGTAAGGACAGTCTTCCAATAGGCTTCCATCGTGTCTCGGGATGGCTGCTGTGCGTTCTCGATACCGTCGAGGATGCTGGTGATGCAGTGGGCTCGATTCTGTTTCCAGTGTCTCTGTACTACGGAGCACTCCCTTCTTATGGCCTTTCTTCTGCGAGTTAGGGGCGCTGGTGCCTGACGTCTCGGACACTATTGCCGTGTGGTCTGGCGCACAGTACATAACAGAGGCACAGTGAGAGGCTCTGAAATACAGTCTCTTTGTTGTTGGTGTTGATGGCCATGTTAACGATGGTGTTCAGCCTTGTCTCTCGGCAGCCTTCTGAGTCCAGAGTCCTAAAGCTCCTTAGAAAATCAAAAAGCTGGTTGGGCGCTCTAGTGGACAATGGCTCTAGTGATAGTGAGGGGGGCGGGTCCGGATGATGCTCTTTGATATGGTCTTCGAGCTGCTGGATGAACCGCTGCACCATGTCCCGATGCTCTTTGCGACAACGACAGCATCTTGTTGCTTTGTTCGACGGGGAAAGGCCCGCTGCAGGGTCCTGCACGATGGAGCGCACCCTCTGGATGGTTAGCTCAGGAACGTACCATCGAGGAAAGGAGAAAGCACCAGGGCTGCTTCGGCAATCCTGTGTTCGGCATGATACCCACGAGCGCTCGAGCCACTTTTGATGCCATTAGTCCAGCGATCTATTGTGACTTCTAGGTATTTAATGGTGTCCCCTGTCCTAATCTTTTGGTCATTGACTGTCAAAGTGGCGTATGCCCTCTTTTTGGTTCGAACAATGAAAGCGGCACCTCTTTGATGCTTTTTGCTATGACGATGAGGACATTATTGACTGCATAGACTACCATCGATACAACATCGGGAAGTGGTTGTCTAAGCAGCTCGTCGTACAAGACGTACCAGATTGAGGATCCTAGTGCCGAGCCCTGCGGCACACAACCTGTAATCTTATAAGAATACGTCCCGTCATCAGTGTCATAGAAAAGGGTTTAGTCCGTTAGGTAGCTCGAGATGACCCTTCGAAAATACAGTGGTACCTTTAGGTCTTCTACGGCCAACATGATTTCATCTCACCTGGTTGTATTGAACGCATTCCGTATATGTAAATCGACGATAGCACACATGTGTATTGTACACCGGCTACCAGTAACTGCATTTTTAGCAAGTGCGACTTTACGCATTCTGCAAAATTTTTAAAATCCCGTTTACGCCCCCTGTATCGACAAATATCGTTCGATACAAGTACGAAAGATGATTGTAGAGTGTGACTGTCGCCCGAGCGAAGCGAAAGACAAACCTGACACTCGTGTTAGAATTAACACTTTTGCACTTGTATCAAAGTCTACTATTTTCATAACGAATCATGTTTCAATGAATTTATTCATTCAACATATACTCATGCGCAAACAACCATGTATGAAAAAATTTATGAATTTTACTTTTGGCACACGTTTTTGTATTTTTAATTTGCAATTTAATAATTACGACTTTTTCTCCTTAAATGTTTTTAAATATAATTTTATATTTACTTTTGAATAATATATTTATGCAAAATCAAATATGCAGAAAAAATGCAATTTTATATTAAAATATACATTTAAAAAATCATTCGATATAATATAACTATTCTCTTTGAGAAAGAAGTTAGCAGTGGTTGTATTAAGTTATTATAGAGTTATTAGTGTGCTCTTTTTGTTTTACTTAAAGTGCGCACTTGTTTCCATTCCATAAATATCATGCAACAATTTGTAATGTAGATTGATAACCTAGAAGAAATTCTAGTTGAGATGCCAATAGGAAAATGTAGAAAAGAAATCAGTGACAATATATAAATTTTAAATTTGTTATTACGCGAGAAAGCAGACTAGTTAACACATATAGGCACTATCGAATTAGCAGGGTTGTTCTATACCTAGTGCTAAATTATTACTAAACCGATAATACAGACACATACTCTGAGAATATTCTGACAGCAGATTCAAGGTGCCGATGACCCGAATAATTACTGTCAGAATTCATAATAAGATGCGTAAACTATATACTCATGAATAATATTCAGTTGTGATTTCGAGCATACTTACAAACTTCAAACTGTTCTCCGATGCATAAGTTTTGCGTTTGTGGGTGCGCACGGCGCCCGGTACGCGTAATATATAATGTATATATATAGAGGAGCGTGCATGCCTAGATACTGACCTTACATACCCTTTAACTCCAACCCCCAAGGTGAATACTTAAAAGTAAGTCTATAATTGCTACACTTCGAAATAATAAGTACCCAAGGAATCATATAACTTACTTTATGGCGCTCTTCACCGGTAATTACGTGCGAAGACCAATTAAAGTTGGTTAACTTTTCATCCATATGATGGGGCCCTTAAACATAAGCGTAATAGCTAAAAATTATAAGAACAAACGTGTAACCTCCATATAACAGGCATAATCGTCGCCGTACAGTATCGAAAATTAATGAATTGCTATACTATATCAACGCATGCTCATGATCCATTAAACAAATTTTGCGTTGCAGCGCCGTGCAACTTTTGGCAATTTCGTGTTTCTCTGTTCTCCCCTATAGCACCTTTCTCTTTCCACCTTGTCCCGCTGCCCACTGCGGCTCAATGCCTCACACAATAAAGAGACAGGTACAAAAAGCACCTGTAAACAACAAAAGCGTCGAAAGAGAGTGAGAAAGGGTGAGAGGGAGCAAGAGATAGAGAGCAAGTAAGGGAGAGCAACAGGGGAAGTGAGAGAGAGGGAGAGAGCACAGGTAGACGCGTACAGAGGAAGCGAGTAAAAGAGCAGGAGAGCGAAAGAGAGAGAGAGAGAGCAGAGTAGGCAGTTCAATAAAAATTGCTTCCGCGGCACAGTTACTCTAACGACAAGACGGGGTCACATGGTATAGGGGTGAGAGAGACAGAGAGAGAGGGAGAGAGAGAGAACAGCCGAATTGCCGTCGTGAACTTTAACCATTCGCGGGTTCAGTCAGATAGCGACAGTAGCGCCGGCAGCGCGCGCGCGACCGGATCGATTGAGCTCTGGCAACGATGCAGCAGCAGTAGCAACGGAAGTGTGTATATATATATATATATATATATATATA
>UXGD01007104.1:0-11472 GCA_900474315.1 Torymus auratus | reverse complement strand
CTACAGAGGTTGAAAGATGACCCTAAAAACGGAAATATTTAGGTTAACGTTTTCCTCTGTATAAAAATTTCATTGCGCTATTTTTATTTCATAAATTTTTTTCTAAAACTAGACAATATAACTGAAAAATTCTTTTTTGATTCATCCAAATTGATCTAAAAATGAGCCTCTCAGAATTTTTCGAAAATACCCATTTTTTGAGGGTTTTTCGAAATTCAGCAGAGTGTAGCTGTCTCAATTTTGAATACCGGGGGCTAATACCGCGGCTTTCTCACTTTTTTTATGTGTACTTTTACAGGAAAAATCAGCGAGGAAATCGGTTGACCCCCTGCGACCGGTTATGACCGAAAAGTACAGGAACGACCCATATATCTTGTTTTTTTTTCGGCAACATATGCATCGCGCGCTCACGCATGTATGAGAAAATGTATACAAAATGTACACTTAAGATGGTGCCAAAACTGTTCAACATTTGCTATTGAAGGCTTGCCTTTTCAACATCATTTTTTTGTTCTTTGTATCTATATAAAAAAACCTAACTGAAATAAAATAATTTTTTGTGATAGTGTGCGGAAAATTTGTATTTTCCTATAATCGTGTGGAAAGTACAACTTTGCACACGCATTTGCGTGCGCAAACGCCACTTTTCCATACACTGAGAAAGCGTGTGGGAATGATTCATTCATATATGCTCAACTACTTTTCTACACGGTCATCTTAGCATGTGGAACAGTGGTGTTTTAGGAGCGCAGGTGCGTGTTCAGTCTGGAACTTTGCACAACTTGATAGTTAGTTGCCCTCGCTTCGTTCGAGCGACAAACTCCTACTTTGCGCACTCATATCGTAATGTACTATTTCCATACTCAAAACAGTGTGGAAATTTAAAATCTCCCACATAAACGTACTATTACAAAAAATATCGGTTGTAACTCGTACGGATTATCTGTGTTGGGGGGAACCATATTTCCCGCGCGATATACTATAAAAGGCTGTGGAACCTTTGCTGATGATTTTTTATCAAGTTTTATTGAAAAGAAATATTATCTTCTAAATTACCTACACGTACATTTACGTGGATATTATTATTTTACTTCTAAAAATCATACTATGTCCACTATTCCAAAGTTATAGCAATAACAATATGAATCATATAATTATACTAATTATAAAATATTTAACAATTTTATTACTACAGGCAAAACTAATAAGTTTGAAATGCGATATTGCTAGTCGACATGGAAAATCATTTTTGGGTGTCAATATACAGTATATAATCAATAATAATGTTGAACTCAGAACTGTAGCTGTCCGGATATTGACTGAGGGACATACAGCAGAGTATCTCAAAATAATAATTGAAGAGGTTCTTGCTGAATATGATATTCCGTTGGAGAACGTTTATACTTGTACCGTATATAATGGCTCCAATATGGTAAAATTAATAGAGCTACTAAGAAACGATCAGGATGATGGTGATAATAGTGATTTAGAATTAGATAACAATGAAGGTGATCTTTTTCACGAGCAAGATGAGCTTTCTGAATATGCAATAAAAGAAGGGATTTTTGTAGGTGTCAGATGTGCTGCACATACATTACAATTATGCGTATGGGATGTTCTGAAAAAACGTATGACTAAAATTATTTCCAAGGTATATATGCTACTTTTATGATAATAGTAAATTTCGATACCAGTGCGTGTTTAAATTAAACCCAATAATAAATATTTAGACGCATAAACTGTTCACAATTAATCTTACAATAAACATAAACTCGAAATGATATTTGACAAACATTCTGTAATTTTTAATTTTAATAATGTATCTTCTAGTTTTCGTAGTTTGTAACTAAATTTTATAAATTTGTCATTTTTTCGCAATCTTTTATAATTTTTACAATTACCGAAATTTTACTTTAATTTATTCTTTTTAAATTTTCAACTTTTTGAATGTTTGAAGTCTTTCTGTATTTGTAAACTAATTTCAAATGCCGGATGACTTTAATAATTTAAAAAAATTTTTAAATTAATGTTCATCTTACAAAATATGTCGTGAAATTTTCAATTAACTTCGATACACATGATTTAAAAGTAACTAAAAAGGAACATGAAATAAAAAAATTAATATACATATCAATATTAGTAAACTTACAGAAGTACATTGTGAAAGTATCAAAACATGTGCATTAGAACCAATTAAAATAGTCACAACTGTGTTACAAACCGAAGACTTATTGACAGGAGATTTTTATGCCATCTGGCTAAAGTGCCGTTTGTCACTACAAAAACTCAAAAGCATTTTCGCCCAAGATCTTTTAGATGCGATGAGAAATAGAGAGAAAAAATTATTAGAAAACGATGCCTTTATCGCCGCTTTTTATTTAGACCCGTGACTTGCAAGCGTAATTTTTAAGACTGACGAGAATACCGACGATGAAGTCACTGCTCAAAAGTTGTCGTGCAGTGCATAATCTAAAAAAGCTATGGGCGTAATTGCAGCAAGGCGAGAACAAGCAAAGCGCAGACGTGGAATCAGAAAGAAAAGATAGTCAAGAGGTATATTTTATAACATTGAATTTATTTTGTAATTTTGTATTTTGTAATTGAACTTTGAATGTCCACGATTTACCCGCGAGAAAAAATTCGATTGCCTGCAGGTATGGGCAGATGTGGGCCATATTTCGTCACGGTACCAGAGCAAAACATTGGCCATTCTTGGCCATGCTATACAGAAAAGGTTTTTTCACAATTCGTGTACAAAGCTCTATTTTGCACACGCTCTAATAAAAAAGCGTGCCCAAAATTAAGCTTCTCACACGTCGTGTCAAAAAATAGTGTTCGATACTCGAGTGAGAAAGTATTTTTATGCTCGTGCGGCCTTTTCACCCTCGCTTCGCTCGGGCGCAAACGTCCACCACGAGGATAAAATCACTTTTTCACACTTGTGTCGAAAATAACTATTTTAGTTATATTAAAAACTTTTTTATTAGAAACGAAACGGTTTTATATTTTTCATAATATTTGGATAAATAATATGTGTGTTGTCTAACTCACAAAATATTACTGAAGACTACCCTGCTAAAAATGTTAACTAACGGTTGGCGAGCCGTTGGCCAATTTTGAAATTAAAAACGTCACACCATAATTATCTTGCTATTTTCGACGAAAAATAACTATTTATACATGGGAAAATATTATATTCTAGATGCTTTAAAATTATCGATAGTTTTAAATAGTTTAAATTAAATTTTGATGTTGATTTTAAGTAAAAATGCTTTAAGTAAGAATGGAGGGTAGTCAGAATAACTATGTTAAAAATGCTTCCATTTGATTAACATGTTAACCAACGAAGTTGGCCTATTTTCTAGCAGGGTAATAACATAGTATAAACTGTTGGAACGTTGAAGGTAATATACCGAAAAACTAATAAACATGTATCAACATCAAAATTAAAATTAAGAAATTAATGTCAAATTATAAATAAAAAATTAAAAGTTCTAACGCACTCTTTTCTCCTACCAAACAGTATTAAACCCAGGTGTTGGTACAGGTTAAGGCAATGTTTGGTTCGTCGAATATCATCTGTAATACGTTCCACTGAATTTATCCACGAACCATAAAATCAAGTTTACTTAAAATATACAAGATTTTCTCACGGTAGATGTCAGAAATCGAAAAAGGCCAGCTTAATGTAACGCGAGTAATTTTGGGTGGGATTAATGGGTTGCCGTTACAGAACGAAACTTACAGCGCGCGAAGCGCGCTTAGAGATGACTAGTAATTATAAATTTAATGCGATTTAATGTTACCAAATAATACATATGAATTTTATTCCTAATTTTAACTTATAGTAATGTTTGATTTATTTTTATAATTATTAATATAAGAATATCATTTATTTTATAAAAATATTTTGCAAAATGTGCAATAAATAAAAATAGAATTTTCTTTATTTTTTGTTCTTTCTTCTTTTATTTTATTTCCTTTTTATTATTTTTTCTTCTAAGGGGGCTTCGCCCCCCCCCCTACATTTTACTACATAACCTTATAAATCACATACCTTTTAGCATACGATTCAAATACGATATTTCAATCACAGGGGATATATACGAGAAAATAGCTTATTAAATTTATTAAGGGTGATTTGTGCGCGTCCCCACAACCGTCAATACACATCTCTGCTATCTTTTTGCAATAATTTTATATCGATTAGTCGTTTTTAATAGTACATTTGGACACGGGTGCGAAACGTGATTATTTAGTTCATGTGACGATTTTCGCACAAGCGAAGCAAGTGAGAAAAGTCACAGGAGATAAAAATTTTCTTACGCCCCAGTTTCGAATCGTATTTCATATCACAAAAGCTGAATAATCATATTAAAATTATGATTTTGAGGTTACAGTAGTAGTATAAACATTAGTTTTACTAATTTTCCCCACAGCAAATGCAAAAAATATTGTAAGCCACACGGGCGTATGTTTTTTATACTCGTCCCGCAGACTCGTGTGTGAATGCAACTTACACACTCGTCGCCTTTAACAGTGCGAAAAAGTCTTTTGCACGTTGCTAAAAGTGCTAAAAGAACTTTACACATCACTTCTTTGTGCGAGAAATTTTTACGCACTGCAGCAATGCGACGATCATCACATCCTTCGATCAAAGCGGTTTCAGTTCTACCCAGCGCGTGAATACGTAAATCTTGGAATATTATTAAATACTTGAACTGATTCTTGCTACGCGGGAGCTCTATCACGTCAGCCCCTATGACCACCCAAAATCTCTCTACTAACAATAAGTAAGCAGAAGTGAAAGTAAAAAAAAATTGTTTTCTCTTTAAAAAAAATAAAAAGCATAGTTAAAAAAGGTTATTAATTAAATAATTAAGTTTTAAAGGTTATTAATACGACTTTGTGTCAAAATTAAAAAAGGTTTGTTATAGAATGTTACTTCATCAGTTAGTAGCAGGACGTCTTCGTTCAGACTTTCTGGCGTGGGCAACCTCCTTCCTATCCTAGCCCCTGGATTCCGGGTCGGGAATTCCTCTCCTTTCCTCTGTCTTTCCTCTGCAGTGCTTGGAAGGGGTGGTTGGAGAGGTCGGAACCTTAATGAAGTGTGCTTTGGCCCTACGGATCCACAGACTCCTCCGCGACCCTTATCTCATATAGGGCAGCCTCCTGAGACGTCCTCCCGTGAAATAAGGCTCGCAACTCATCTAGCTTATTTTGCCTTGCCAACGCTTGCTCGTAATTGAGAGCTTTAATCTGGTTTTTGATCCGGTGGATTTGTCTTTCGAACCTCCTCTTGATCCGTCGTCTTTGTGCCTTTGCCAACATTCTTGAAATAAGGCTTTAGGTTATTAGTGTGGAAGAGACCCCATGATTTTTGTGACCTGATTTCCCTCAGGACAAAAGTACTTGCTCCCCTTATTTCGCTTATATGATAAGGGTCCTCATACAGTGCCAAGGAATATGGTAATTAGGTTATCCGATGCACTGGATAAATGACACGATTTCACGAGGACCAAATCTCCTACCTCATACTGCGTTTATTCGCGGGAGCTTCGTTTTTTTATTCTTTGTCATGCTTGCATAAGTTTAGTCTTTAACGGTTTTTTTCCTTGGCTAATGGCATTAACCACTTTTCCCAGAAACGCGATGGCTCGATTCCTAATTGCAATTTTACCGAGGTAAACTCTGTCGCTTCATAGCAGTGTGCCCAACCTCCATGCCTGTGGCCTGTCACCGTCCTGAAAACACGGCCTATCTCTTTGTTCACCTTTTCTACAATGTTACACTGGGGGGGGGGGGGCAAAAGTATGTCTTATTCCCTCCCCTTCTAACTGTTTTGCCCATGCCCTTGCGGTAAACTGTGATCCGTGGTCTGATTGTATTCGTCTGGGTTTCCCGTACTTGGGGATGTAATCGTTAAAGATTTTTTGTATAGTCGTTTTTGTGTCTGACTTTTGCATGGAATACAGTTTCACGAATTTGGTGAATGCGTCAATGGTCACGAGGATATAGCATGTCCCTGCTTTTGATACTGGTAGGTGTCCCCAAAAATCAATTGATAGCAGTTCCCTATAATAAGAGAAAAAAAGTTAAGAGTACCGGACAAAGCCAAGTTACGAACAAACGGACACTATGGTAGCTAGTATCTGACTACGCCAATGTTATACCTTGTATCTTTCTTTATCTCTAAAATGATTGCACTTATTGTACTTTTGAGTACTTTTATTAATTAGATTAAAAATTTAACATAAACATTTAAAATCAATAATCGAATAATAACACGAGATTCGTAAATATGTTATTATAATAGCATTACAAACAACCCGTTAGTCACTATCAACTTTGTCCGGTAGCTACTATCAAACATGCAAAGTCGAATTAATTCGGTTCCCCGTACCGGACTCTTCGGCGGACAGCACTTTCTTATGCTTTCTCAAAGAAAAAGCTTTGTAACGGTGATATTTTTCGACTCCGAGATTTCAATGATTTTCGATATTTCTGAGCTTCGTGAGTCGAAATATGCGTTTTCTGGAAAGTGTCTGTATGTATGTATGTGTGTGTGTGTGTGTGTGTGTATGTGTGTATATGCCTGTTATAAATTTGTGTACAGCATAACTCGAAACTGGACAGAGATATTAAGTTCATCTTTGGCAGGTATATTGAGTTGATTTTGAACTTGTGAAAGTTCAATTATATACTTGATTGGATACTATTAAGTATTTAAAAAATAAAAAAGAAAAATATGGAAAGATCGAAATTTTTGTTTTTCGTCGCCGGATTTGGAAATTGGTCGGAAGTAGGTCCATTTTCAGAAAGGCCTTAAAATTACCTATCAATTCATACTTTTGTCGCCCCGATCGGATAGTATTAAGTCGGTTAGAAAAAATAAAGAAAAATTTCGAAAAATCGAAAATAATTTTTTTTTTGTCTGGGTTTCGATATCGGTGGGAAGTAGGCCCATTTTCTAAAAGGCCTTAAAATTACCTATCAATCCATACTTTTGACGCCCCGATTGGCTAATATTGAGTCGGTAAAAAAATAAAGAAAAATATCGAAAAATCTAAAATAATTTTTTTCGGATCCGGGTTTGGAGATATTGATGGGCCCATTTTCTGAAAGGCCTTAAAATTCCCTATCTATCCATATTTTTATCGGATCGATTGGATAATATTAAGTCTGTAGAAAAAATAAAGAAAAATATCTAAAAATCGAAAATAATTTTTTTTTTATCTCTTATACAGAAATTGTATTTTAACATCCTAGAGCTATCACTACAAAATTAAAGAAAAAAACATGTCTGAGTTAGAGGATATTTGAAACCTTTGCCGGTTTATATGGTTTTTTAACCATTCTATGAGTTGTGGGATTTTCGAAGTCTTTGGTGTGTTGGCAGGGTTATGAATCAAACGCTGAGTTAGCAGGTTTTCGAAGGAAACGCCGAAGAAATTTCTAGGCAATGTAAATAATTTATAAATAGCATGTGATAATATCTTAAACTTCTTAATTTTCAATTTAAAATTATATATTAAAGTATAAATTTAAAAAAATTTTTTAATGAAATTTATCAATTCTCTTTGAGAAAGCATTCTGCTAAAGCAGTTAGTAGCGGTTTTTCTCTCAGTGCGGGACCACATGGGATGATAGGTGAAGTAATAGTTTTGTTTGCGTGTGCATAATGTTTGTTACTTTGGCATGAATCACAAACTTTGATCAATTTCGAAATAAAATGTCGAGTCTTTGGGATCCAAAATGTTTCGTCAAAGATTTTACGACATTTGTAAACTCCGATGTTACCGTATAAATCATGTATTTCGTGTACGACTTCCCTTGCTCGTGCCTCACCTAATACGATTTTTTCTCCTCCCTTCTTGCCCTTAACTATACCGCAATTTTTAAATGGAAGTCCCGATAAGTATCCCCTCCTTCTAACCGAGTTATGATTTCTTTGACATTTTTATCCTCTCTTTGTTTCGCCCGTATATTGTTAACCTCTTGCGTAGCTCGAGATCCGGTTTTCGCGCAAGTATAATCGCGATTGATGCCTCATCTGTTTGTTCGTCTCGGTGATTCTCAGTGGGATCCTACGCAACGCATCAGCGATTTGGTTCTTTGTACCTGGAATATGTGTTATTTCCAAACAGTAGCCCTGTATTGCTAGCCGACACCGTATCAATCGACTATTTAGGAACCTGCATAATAGTAAATACGTTAGGGCTTGATGATCAGTTTCGATCTTTACAGGGCCCCCTAAAATGAAAGACCAGAACTTTTCCAATGACCACACAATGGCCAATAATTCTAACTATGTGGCAAAATAATTCACGTCCGCCCCTCTCAGTGACCTACTTGCCATGCTTATGATTCGTCTTAGACCCTTACCATCTCTTTGGTACAGGAATTCTCCCAGGGATGTTTTACTAGCATCTGTCATTAAGTAGAACGGTCTGTCTCAGTCAGTACAAACCTTCAAAATGCTTTACGTTTCGCGGTACCGGGAAACAATGGATTGCATTTACTTTGTCTCGGTCAACACAATCCTTTACGACATAAATTTACTTTTTCGAAATTCGCTGTGACCCGCTCTAATCTAATTCTCTCGAACCATATTTCGAGAGGCTCAAGGTGGTCCTCGAATTTTTCCGAAATGCATAACAAATCGTCAACGAAGTCGATCACAAAATCCGATAAGCCCGTTAAAATGAATTCGAACGCTGAACTTTAAGACTGCCAGATGATTTTACATCACACGGATTATCTCTGAATATATACTCTTCGTAGTTGTTCGTTCAGGTCTCAGGACGCATGTAATACGTAGTCTGGATATTCGGGATAGCTCATGACACTGTCTAGGGGGTGCGCTCTGTAGTTTTTGGCCTGTAAGTGCCGAACCGCATCCAATGCTTGATGTAGAGGTTCAAGATAGCCAATGACAGAATCTGGGTGGTTCGCACCGAAGGTGTTTTGGTCTAGGTGTTGGAAATGCCGATGGCGGAGTCTAGACGATCCGCAATTTTTATTGTCTTTCACGTTTTTTATAAATCGAAACACTAAGAAAGATAAGACTACAAAGCCCATCACCTAAGCTCCACCATCGTTCACCCCGCATACCTAAACCACGTATTCGATGCACTTTGATATCTATACATAAAAAAACTACAGAGCGTACCACCTAGACTCTGACATCGGCCACCCCGCATATCCGAACCACGAATTAGATGCATTTGTATCCGACAAATGACATGTGCCTTATCCGGAAAATATCACGGCATTGTACCGGTCCAGATAAGGCTTATTGTAGTAGTAGGTTATACACCTAGGGAGTAAAGCAGGCTATGTACGCCCGCAAGGGATTTGCAGCCCGAGCAAAGCGACTATTTTATTGGTTAGATTGAATAAATATAGAGTAGTTATTTTAACTATTTGAAAATAGTTAGCAGAATAACTACTTGTTAGTAAAACTAATTATCCTTTTTAATTGCCATTTCTAAGCAACTAATTGCTTACCGTAACCGATTATTTTTTTCTATGAACTATTTTCACTGATTTCATTATCATATAATATCGTGCTACGACTTATACTATGTATTTATGGGGAATGTATCAATAGTTTAATCTCATCTTGAAAAACTTGACCCGATAGACAATTTACATTTTTGGAATTCATCGGATACACGGTAAAGAGCACGAGCAGTTACCAGCGCGTATCCGGGTATGTTGCTCTAATCTTTGCGCCGTCTGAGAGAGAGATGTAATGAGATTCAAAGATAAAATATGAAGAAAATACAACGCAACGAAATCTCAATGCAACATATTTTATCGAACTTGTTTGGCTCTCGTTACCGTAAATTCGTTTATCCAGAATGTTTGTTTACATCGCTCGGACGATGCATTCGCAAGCTACATGCGAGGAAAGCGCGACTTTTACCGTTGATTCAATTTTGCATCAGATTCTCTTGGGTCGTCAAACTGTGCACGCGAGATAGAACGTTCAAAGAAATACAGTTATTGTGGGACTACAACGGTGCATTGCAGTTCTTGCCCATGCATATCGATCATAAATAGCATCACCCGCTGATTATCCGAGTTCCTCCTGGGGATCGGAGCCCCTATAAGTGCAGGCTGACCACTAAAGCTTGACCTAAATACTCTAAAGTCGACCTGAGGATACGGTTGCATGCAGGAACAATTTAAGGAGCAATCGAGGAGAGGAATGCAGACCCCTCCCCGTAAGACTTTTTTTAATTCCCGCGAAACGTTCTTTCGTATTTTCGGATGGCGATTTCA
This sequence comes from Torymus auratus, assembly GCA_900474315.1. Taxonomy (NCBI): domain Eukaryota; kingdom Metazoa; phylum Arthropoda; class Insecta; order Hymenoptera; family Torymidae; genus Torymus; species Torymus auratus. Next base: position 1,182 of record UXGD01007104.1, on the reverse strand, counting down.
AGTGGCTGGTCTACCAGCACAACGAAAATTATTGTATTGATCCGCCAATGCTTAGTGATGGATCTGACGTCTTTTTGTCAGCACGAAACTCGGTGCGACTAACCTTATATCGTCCGTTAAGTTGGCTATTCTTCTGTAACCGAGGCTATTCTTCATTTTTTTGCTTTAATCTCATCTTCCCTTCGATACCGGTATCTCCTCCGCAGAATTCATCCAGAGACGATGATCATTCTGAGTTGCTGCGTCTCGTGACTGACTAGCGCGAGTTTTGTCAACACAGGAAAAAGTCGAGTTCCAACATGAACTCGACATTAGTAACCCGGAATTTGGGACGAAATATCTCCGATTGCTCGTCCAAGAAGTATCCATTCTTCCAATACTACTCAGAGATATTCAAAGAACTGTACATAACGACCCAAGTGCACGAAGTAGGTGATTCACTCACAAGTTCTATTTGCGACAAAAGCACTAGTAAATGAGTCGCCTACGTGCACATGTATCGTATACTATTTTTTTCAACTCAGTTTTCGTAATTCTACTTTTATGCCTGTTTATAGTGTGCCTAGTACCCTACAGGCCTTTTGGGGCTCAGTGTGCGAAGTGCACACGTCGCTCACTAAGTGTGCTTGCTGAACGCAAGCGTGTACATAAGAGGCACTTACAGCACAGAGTATCATAAAATAATGTTCGATGAACGTGATAAATATAAACCTAGTACGAGTGTGTGTGTCGCTCGAACGAAGCCAGAAGCATTTTCATTGCACTAGTGTCGAAATGTACTATGAAAACTTAATTTGTTAAATAGGAGTCTTATAGTCGGTACAAAGAAACGAGAAAAACTTTAAAGCAATGTATGCAGTGATTTTCGAAGTTTACGGAATCGTAAAAGATTCGTTAGTCATATTGTCTTCCAATTTGTATATTTTTAGCTGGTTCGAAAATAAAGTTTCTATCCAAGCTACATGTCACAAACTTGTTGACACTACCCTACGTTGCTCAACAAAATCTTATTACGTAGTCTCCCGTAGTTTTCCTATATTAAAAGGGAGATGTGTATGAGAGCCAGCCATATTGCTGAGCAATAGTACATTGTGCAACAAGGAAGGAAAAAGGCCCTTTTTCTGCGTAGAAAAGTGAATCGAAAATCGAACTTTTCGAGCGTTTGGCGAGGTCTCCCGCAGT
>UXGD01007103.1:0-11472 GCA_900474315.1 Torymus auratus | reverse complement strand
GAAAAAATAATTATATCTGACTGATTATACTAAATTCTATTTTTTTAGACTTTAACCCAGGCTTGCCCCCTTAATACACATGCATTTGACTGAATTCAAATACATATTCATTAACAGTTAAGTCGGCGCATTTGCCTCAAATACTTCTTTCTATCAGTGCGTATTGACATTTTTTCACGTCAAAAATGTCGTTTTTCGTAAGATAAAATTAAAAATTGAAAAGTATTTGATTAAATTTGAATACAGAAAAGATGCGTAATGATATTTTCTACCAAATGCATCAATTCCAATGGAAATTTAAGTAATTTCCAAAAATGGCTTGTTGGACAATACTTTTAACGCTGTTCGAGCGCTCAGCGAGTTATATGATCCAGCCCCTCAATTACCGAGATTCACTGATATTTCAAATTTATTTTTTAATATACATATTTTCTGTAACATTCAAGCAGAGGCATTTTATTTGAAGTTAACAGATTTTACGAGTATTTCAACAATTTTGAAAATACGAAAATTGATTGAGAAATATGAAAATCAAATATTTAAATCTGTAATCGAGTAAGGCATTGCCTTAAAGGGTGTCGCACTATACTAACACTGTTTCATCGACGGAAGATGTATTTATATTTTCGAGCTTTTAAAATACTATAAGCAAGATTCACCTACGCTTCGCGCGCTTTATGTTTCGATCTAGAATGCTTTCAAATCAAAATTTCAAAATACTAGCCATGTTTAAGATGGTTCGAACTAGAACATTGGTGTTAAATATAAACATTTTTTTAACTACGTTTTCGAATATTGTAATATCAGTGATGGTGTAATTAGAAAGAAATGCACTTCAAGTAAAAAAAAAACATTTTTTTAATGAAATTTAATTATTAATAAATAAGATATCGCCATCTACAAAAAAATAATTAACAAAACACTGTAATCTTGTTTATGTTGTATCTGACTTCAATTTGAAAGGTCTCATTTTGTCCCATTTGCAATTTCAATGCAAGGTACCGCTATGAAAATTAAAAAATTATCAATACCGGCTAAGCTACATCAGTTTGTTTATGAGAATTTTTAAGTTTTTGGTGAATAATTGGTCGTAATTTTACGAGGTTTATTTGAACAATTTGATGTAGCTTCTCCGGTATTGATAATTTTTTAATTTTCATAGCGGTACCTTTCTTTGAAATTGCAAATGGAACACAATGAGATATCTTATTTATTAATACTCAAATTAAATATGATTAAAAAAATGTTTTTCTTTACTTGAAGTGCACTACTTTCTAAATACACCATCATTGATATTACAATATTCGAAAACGTAATTAAAAAAATGTTTATATTTAACGCCAATGTTCACGTTTGAACCACCTTAAGGGCGCTTCGCGTTAGTTTTGTTTTTGTAACCTAACAACCCATTCCTCCCACGAACCAAATTACGAATAAAATGATATAACAAATCCATAATTTTTTAAATATAGGATAATAATCTTTTTGTGTTTATTAACACTTTCACGCCGGCATGTCCCATATATGGCATGGACCATGAATTATTCTTAATTTCTTTAATTTTTATGCTCTTTAAACAACGCTTGCCAAAAAAAATATTCATTCGGTTGACTGTTGTATTTCTTAAGATCTTGAAAAATGTAAGTAACATTTAAAATTTTATTATTTATTCAAATTTTAATTTAAAGTTTGAAATATTATAAACACTGTCTTATACATTGCCCGTCGACAAAATGTTTAAAAGTATCAACTTCTTATATTTTGATTTTTGGAGTAAATGTTGTAATTACCACCTCCCTAGCGAAAAAAATAGTGAAAACGCAATTGAATATAATTGAAGAATGCAGTTATTCACTGCAGATAACTGCAGATAAAGGTCGGAATTGGGACAAAGACAACAGTTATCCGCAATTTTCTTCAGTTATTTTCAGTTATTAACTGTTATGTTCAAATTCCAATCGCAAAAAATAGAAAAATTTTTTTTGTTTAATTTTCTTTACTTTTCTTCAAAATTTTCTTCACTTTTAAATAGTTTACAACTGTTTTGTTCGATTATTAATAGTTATTATCACTTCTCTTCAGATATTAACTGTTATGTTCAATTATCGAATAAAGTTGTATATAGCAAAATTTTTAAATATTCGGAATAATATTGTTATTTCAAGTTTTTTACTGATTTCTACACTTCTCAAAGTCGCTTGCTTTTCAGAAAACAGAATATAACTGTTGATAACTGAATAAATCTGTTTATAATTGCATATAAATATAAATAACTGTCGCAAACTGAGGAAAACTAATAAAAACGGAAGATTAGGTACTATTGTCTTTGTCTCAATTTCAACATTTTTCTGCAGTTAATTTCTGTTTTCTTCCATTTTCTTCGGTTTTCTTCTGATAGCTGCAGTTATCAACTGTTATCAGCATTAATTTTTTTTCACTAAGGTTGTATTTAGTAACGAATTACATTATTCTTATTGTGGTTACAGATTTCGTCCATTGCTTTTTTAGAGAGGATGATCATTTACACATATTTTAGAAAATCTAGTTGAATATTCAAAAATTATAATGTAATAATGTTCTTTTTCGTCACAAGGCTGTAGAAATGCGATTTCACGGACCAAGAAGTGTCGCTCGATCAAACGAGGAGTGGAATCTTACGACCGAGTGACGAACATTATTTTTTTGTAACACAGACATACAATTTTCCGCTTTTTTTAACCTAAAAAGCGAGTTTGAAGTAACCGACTTTAGACCAGCGGGCGCAAAAGTGCCATAGTGGGCGCAAAAATGCCGTAGTGGGCGCAAGGTTTTCAGGTTAGTTTCAAATGAATCGATTTCGTCTCAATGTATACAAATTATACTGATTCTTTTCAGTAACGGAACTTAGGTGACATATCTATCGATTAATGTACAATTTTAAAACAAAAATTGATAAGTCAATTTATAAAATGACTTTGAAAACAACGTCTCTCTGCTGGTGTCACTGCGGAGCTGCTGCTATTACCGCGTTGGTACACTGAGAAAAGGATATGGTTGTATTTAAAATATATTGTAACTGTTAACGTAGATATTGTTGATACTGAGCATTCATACAGACGTTAACAATTAAGCTAATCCATTACTTATAATAAGACGTATATAGTAATAATAGAACTGATATTGTAACAGTTACAATATTGCGCATTCAATAAGGTAATGATATTCGTAAAGTTATTACGCTTTTATAAGTAAAAATAGTTCATAATATGTAAATCGAATTATGACAATGTGTACAATCCTTGAATTTGTATAGAAAATTTAAAAGCTATAGCTTTTTACTGTTTTGATAGTTAGGGTTAGCATCGGCAATTCAGTATAAACAAACATGAGAACCTAACCGCTATTACACGCGCGAGCGCATTCGACTTGTGCTCAACTATCGATATGGTAACTGTTACAATATCAACAAGATTGATTCTATCATACATGTACGTTACTACTCACAACCATTTCTTTCCCTCAGTATATTACGGTGACATGTTGATGTTAAAGCATAGGGAGAGCGTATGCGTAGAACTCCAAAACGTGCGTCGCTCGTTGGTATTACTGCGGTTTCCATACGAGTCTACAGCAGTAATACAAACACAATAATACTCATGTCTGCAGTGATACAAACACAATAATACCCTCCTTCGCAGTGATACTCACATCTACCCTATTATATTGGGCGCAAAAGTGACGTAGCGAAAATCCAAACCTGTGTCACAAAAAATATCATGTGCACCAAGTGCTAAGTGGGCTTTTTGACCTCATGTGATTGCAGTACTCGTCTTCGGCTCGCAAAACGCACTTACCTCTGGCTCGTGCTGGCTCGCCTGCGACTCGTACTTCACACTCGGTCTAAAAAGGCCCAATTTACGCCCTTGGTACACAATATACTATTTGGTATATGTGTCCGTAAAGTTCGTACTTTACGGACACGTATGACAAAACAGTACATTATGCACCAAGAACGCAAAATGTATCTTTCTGTGGTAGCATAATACTATTTTTTAGTCCGACGGCCGCATAATGAATTTTCGCATGTATGTGTAATTGAGTAATTCTATAATACTATTACATTGTCTTACATGTAGTATTTTGCGTTATATATACGGGACGCAAAAATTTATTTTTGGATAAAAAAAAATAAAATTTTGAATGTTACTTCTAAGAATTTGAGACATACAGCAGTCAACCGAAGAATATTCTTTTGGGAAAGCGTTTTTTAAAGAGCATAAAAATTTATTTATTTATTTATTTATTTTATTTATTTAATGAAAGAAATTAATAATTAATAGGTTATGTCGCCCTGAAAGTGTTAAACTATAAATTGCATGACCGCGTCTGATGTGAGTAGAATCGGAAATATTTATCTATATTCTTCACTATTAGATAATTGTTACTAAATAGTATATTATGATACTGGTGTGTAAAGTGATTATTTATCGCATTCGACTTTTCTCACTCTGTTCGCTCGTGCGAAAAACGTCTCATGCGATAAATAATCAGACACGAGTTTCATACAGTATTTATATCACGAGAGCTTAAAAATCAGTCAAGTTGCGATTTTTAGGTTAGAGTGGTATAAAATTGGCATATTGCATTTACACTAAACACAATATGTACATCTTTTTTTTACATTATAAAATTTATGTTCATCTTTCTAGAAACATGCAAGCATTCATTGATTTTGCTTACACTGGTCAAATTACTATAACTACAGACAACGCCAAAAGTTTTATAAAAGATGCTAATTATTTAAAGTTACATGACATACAAGCCAAATGTGAAGAGATTCTAGAAAATAATCTTAGTCTTCAGAATGTTTTTGAAAATTATTATTTAGCACTAGAATTAAGTTTTACGTCGTTGAAAGAAAAAGCAAGAAAACTTATGTATGAACGTCTTGAAGATATAATGCGGAAGTCTGAATATTTAAAGCTGGAATATAGTTCTTTACAAAGCATTTTAACGTATAGTAGTACAGATAATATTCCACAAAACATGAATTTTTCACATATAATTTATGAAGCAGTCCTTAAATGGATAATGAATAATGTTAATGAAAGAAAAAAATATTTACAGGATTTACTAGTATATGTTAATTTTTCTAATTTAAGTTTTGAGTACCTGATAAATTATTTTATTGGCGAAGAAGAAGTAAATATTATAGAAGAACAAAAGTAATTATGAAAATAAATATTTAATTATGTTTTAGTTATACATACAATTTATGAATAATAATATCGATATTATATTTTAGAGATGTCATGAATGATGTAATCATTTTATACTATAAATTTAAACGACAAAAATGTACAAAAAGAGAAAATGCCATTATCTCTTCTGACAATAAACAAGAGCACGTTCTAGTAATAAATAGACGAAACGCAAAAAAAATTGAAATTTATAACCCATTTAAAGGTAATTCAATAGTATTTTCAGAAATGTCGGATACCGATACTTTTCCTAAAATATATTTTTTTTTTATTTATAAGGTTACTTTTAAACTTTTTTTGACAAATGCGCACCTTTAAGATTAGTGATTATATCCAAGCAATACTCGTAAATTTCTTTAACTTTTTGCGGCATACATTTTTCATGCAAACAGTGTGGTTTTTCAGTATTTCTTTATGAATAATAGAGTGCATTCACAGTGGTTAACTTACCTAGGTTAAATAAGATATATATTATAAAATAGGAAATATAATAGAGGTAAAATACAAATACTATCCACGTACGAATAGTAATTTTGAATGATAATTTTTCTCCCTAATTTTTCTCTTAATCATGTTGAATACACTTTATTTATAAGACATTGCTTATCTTTATCATTTTGAATAAATCAATTACATTGCAACAATGGTTTTTAAAATTTTAGTTAACCTCTTCGTTTAGCACTGCTTTGACAAGGGATTCCGAAGAGAACCACCTTAAGAGAAGAATTACATTTTTCAATTTCAAAATGATCAGTCATATGGGCACAGTCAGTTCATTCGATTTGAGATGGATTCTGTCAGAAAGGGGAATGTGTTCTCATTGCGATGATGTGCCTAACAATTCATTTTTCTCAATTATTATCTTCCTCTGTATCACTGTCCTGCCGCTATCCATATTCGTTATACAAATGTGAAATTAAAATAACTTAAAACTTAACCGATTCTTAGCTAGAAAAATTAGTTAATTGATAGCCAACGAATATCGCTTTTCGAGGGTTAAGAAAAATTAGCTAGTTTTCAGCTAAATTATAATTAACAGAATAGCTTATTTATCGCTAAGATATCTAGCTAAGATATGTGGATTCCCGGTAAAACTACTTAAATCCATTTTTCTCAAATTGGATTTTATGTACTATTTTATGTATTTAATTACATCTCTTTCGTATGGTAAAGTCAAAATATGCAAGAACGAAAGGGAAGGCCGAGATATTAGTGCAAAACGACGCCTGTTTCATTAAAATTTGTTTCTGGAAAAATGATTTAAGTCCACGTTTTATATATCAATCTCTTTTAAATACTCTTAATTGATTAAATATTGCATATTAATTAAATAAAAGTTAAGTTATTTTACAGAATAGGCTTCGTTTCGAGATTATTTGAATATTTATTTAATTGCACTGCAAATAAAATTTTGTCTAATATCGGCAAATATTTAAAGATGCAAAAATAATCTTTTCCCATTATAATATGTATAATATTGTTAAAAAAAGGTTTAGGAGGTCAATTACAAAATTAGAAGGTCAGATACTTGAAAGTGTTACTTATGGAGATAAATGAAGCGGTTAATAGTATTTGTAATCTTGGATTAAATTTATTTTGTTATTAATTTCTTTCTGTTCTATAAAAATTTACAACTATTTCAAAGAAGTATCCTCCGAATCTCCAGTATTTCAAAACAGAATCTTTGTTCTTAAATTACAAGTTGGTTTGAAGCGCTGCTACGATCCCAAACAGTGGGAAGAGTGTTGATAATTCTCGCTCTATACACGGTGCAGAACTAAAAAACTTCTTAAGGGTTCATACCACTTTACACGCTTAAAATTTAAACTATATTTATGAATTTTTCTTATAGTTCCTATATAATAGATATCGATATGAATCCTTTTGGGTTTAATAAAGACACTCTTAAAGTATATGAAACCATTTTTTTTTAATTTTACATTGTTGGACAATTGTAACAACCGTTGAGCGTCTCAAAAAAACGGATATTGATGACGGGCATGATTCTGAAGCGAGAAATCATCTGAAATACAAAATTAAAAAAAAATTTAGATTCAGTAGGGCCGGGGCTATCGCCGGAATCAGGATAATGAATTTCATGCAACAATAACAAAATGGCGGCTGTTAAAAAAAAATTTTTCGAAAAATCGAGTTTTTTTGCTTCTTTTTTCGGTTAAAAATATAGTTAGAATTGAAATTTTGACATAATCCTAGTTTCGGCGATAGCCATTCATGTGACAAAGACGTGGTAAAAATTTGGGAATAATCGGTTGAATACTTTTTGAGAAATCGTGTCCGCTAACCGAAAAAAGTGTTTTGAGAAAAACGAGTTTAAAGATTTTTTTTTCCTTGAATGGCCGTAGAGTGTGGTAAACTAAAATCGACAAAACACACTTGCAGTGATCGGATCGTTTTAAAATTTTTATACAGCATTTTTTATGTTCACAATCATAAGTCTTTACTTGATCCTATATATATACTCTTTACATAGATGGCGGGTGTCCAATATCTCATGTTTTTAGCGCGATGATACGAAATCTTATATTTTTAGATTCAAGCGTAAGTCGAGCGAAGCGCTTATTTGACTAGCGCAGTTTGACGGCGTGATAGATGTTATAGTGAATGGTACCATTAATGATGTTTTTTAGGAAACATTTATTGACTCCTTGTCTTGTAAGCGGTCAATCAACTTGAAATTATAACGTAACTTTTCGTAAGATATTTGTAAAATCATTATGAATTTCGCAATAGAAAACAAGGAAAATGCTATCTTCCATAAGACCGTATGTTACATTGTGAAATCTATTTTTATTGATATTTCGACGCTGAAGTGATGAAATGACTTGGAATTTCGCATGAGATGTCTTTAAACATATATTACTTTATATATTGAATTCATTTTCAATCTGTTATTTTCTTGACCGGATGAAACTCCTTAAGTCCACGTTCCCGCAAAAAGGACTTAAGTCCAAACATTGCATTATCTCTAAAAAGATAACCAACTATTTTTTGTCCAAACTTAACCGTTGAGAAGATACGAAATTAATACTACACTTATTGACCATAATTTGTAAATGCAACTTGTATTTATCAATCTAGTATTTTAATGCAAACCCTTAAAAACGCAGTTTCTTAAAAATATGAAAAATGGACTTAAGTCATTTGACCTGAAACTCACAGATATGAAAAAATGGTGGTTTAGATGCAGCCTACTGGCTCCGTGCAGATTCCCTTCCACACCTTTATTTCAATTTCTTCGTATATATTATTACACAAAACCTACACATTTTCCTGTATACATTTACCTATAAACTGTTTTCCTTACCTGTCATCCATCCCGCATTCGCCTAGGAATATGCCTGTGGGACGGGGAAACCCGATAGGCATATACCTCGCGATTAGGCAAACCTGACTCGGGAGGGTTTGTTTATTGGAATAATTAAGTTTGGATGTTTCGGTTACATTCTGTAGTCTTAGATACCGAAACTGCAGTACCTCAAAGTTTGAGAATGATTCGCGACCTAATCATATGAAAGCAGCTACGTCAACAAATATTTTCGAGGTATTTATTTGGAAAGAGAGGCCTTAAAGGAGCGCATTTGGAAAATAAGTGTTTGCACATAAGGTAAAGTACTCAGTACTTGAATTTTTTGGAGCTCATTATCCACTCTTAAAAGAATGATAGCCGGATGTTGTGAAGCATTTAAATATTGATTTTGATTGGCCTGTAAGGAATTGCCGCGAAGATTTGGCATCTTGCTACAATTTTAACCTCAAAAACAAAATACGCGCGGAGCGCATTTGGATTTTGCTAGTATTATTCAACGATCGATGATTTTAGTGCTAATAAGGCAAAAATTCTTCAAATCTTCAAGGTCATATCATTAGTGTAGCGTTAATTTTACTAATTTATGCAAAGAAAAAAACTAAGATGTTTTTTATTTTTTTTTTAATTAACTCCGTATTGATTTGACTACGTAACTAATATTATAATCAATAAAAATGAATCAGTTCCTTATCAAATTTAAACAATAATAGTGATTTGTTTTACAGTTTTCCGAGTTCTACTGCCATTTTTCTCTTTGTCCAAGTATTGGGTACTTTATCTTATGATCAAAAAGAATGTTTGTAAAATAGTTCAGTCCACGGAACTGCAAATACGGTACTATGAATTGTATATTAATGTAAATTAAATGGTGTGGTAGCTAAGCTTCTCTGAGACGCTGTTTTCCGGCATATTTAAGGAGAAGAATATACTACAATGCTTTAGGAGGCGTTTTAACATATATTATATACATGTGGAAAAAATAATACTAATAAATTACTAATAAATTCAGAATTCGTGTTCTTTTGTAATGATTTATTTCTATGCAGATACCAGTATTTAGCAATCGCATCAGTGTTAACATTCTCTCAATCAAAAAGTATTTTCAAACATATTAATTTTATTTATTTTTACTTTATCTAATATTAATATTCATTTCAAAGATACAGGAAGTGGTAAGAATTAAAAATTTTCCTTTGCAGAAAAATGGCATACAGTAACTTTATCTGAAGAGCCCGTTGATTGGTTTGTGGGTACCATGCACGAAGGTAAGTTGTATGTTATAGAAGGTAGTGTTACTGAGGATACAACACCTACTGTACAGATCTACGAACCACGAAATAATTCATGGAGGAAAGCATCGCCAATGAATTGTAAACGACGGTATTTATTAATTTTATTAATTTTTTAAATAAACCTAGGACAAATATTAAATGTATAAGGTTATAAAGCAAATCTGAAAAAATTCGAATTCGGAGGCGTCCGAGTGAACCACTCCTGCTCAATCATCATCCTCGATAGAAAAAGTCAACTTTACTCCCTTGTTGCACAATGTACTATTATAATTCCCTGCTATGAGAGAACAAAGTATGAGAGGGAATTAAATGCTACTTTTATCCCGCTTTTCGAGTTAATAAAGTGGCCATTATAGTATGGAGTCAAGAAAAAAATTGTTTGATATTATTACCAATAAGTTTTCCGATTTGAAAAATCAAAATCTAAGTTTTAGCTTTATTTTTACTGTAATTACATTTTCTACAATTCTATTTATCTTTTAACCATACATTAAAAGGATAATACATTATAATCAAAAGCTTTTCTTAATTATACTTTCTAAAAGTTCGAAATCAGAATATAAATTTGTTTTCGCGTAAACTTGGAACAAAATATTTATTTTGCGGTAGTATCCTCTCAAATTTTTGTTCATAATATTTACACAAAAATAAATTAATAATTTCATTTGAAGCTTTTATAGAGTATAGTAGAATGTTATGAAAGTTGGGGGAGTGCTCTTTTGATTTTGTATATAATTGCAAGTATTTTCATAGCTCGAAACTGTGAAATTTACTTACAAAGATGAGTAAATACTTCCCCTCCGGAAAACTGCAGTGTTCACATTTCCGCCCAATGGGCCCTTTTTCTTGAGATATTGGCAATCTCATCTCAAATATCCTCTATTTCGATAAAAAATGATGTCTCTTTAATTGACTGTCACATAGCAAGTATTTAAGATACGAAAACGAGGAAAAAAAATTATAATAGTAGACAGTGAAAGCTAAGCAGTTAAGCTTTGTTTCGATAAAAGAATATTGATTTTTCAGAAAATTATAAGCAATCAAAGATAGCGTAAGAAAATGGATCGTATTATTTTTAACCATTTTCTTACGCTATCTTTGATTACTTATAATTTTCTGAAAAATCAATATCTTTTATCGAATCAGAACTTCAATTTTAGCTTTCACTGTCTACTTTTCCAACTGTTTTCCCTCATTTTCGTTAAATACTTGCAATCTAACAGTCGGACGGAAGGAACATAATTTTTTAACGAAATAGAGGATATTTATTGAGATTAAATTGCCCATATCTCAAGAAAAAGGGCCCATTGCACGGAAATGTGAGCACTGGACTTTATTTTTAGGTACCAGAAATCGACTCTCCAATGCCCGTGAAAATCTGTTTCCTGGAGGATGTGCCTTCTCTTTGTTAGTCAAATAATTTTCATTTGATTATTCGTGTATACCCGCTCGTAGGTGCGTGCACGTTTGTGCATATATTTGACGGTGTATTCGGTATGGGTGGAGATAGGTTTTTAGAAAATATATTTGCCGAAGGGTGGGGATAGATTTTTAGAAAATATTTTTGCCGAAAGCTAAAAATGCCGAAAGGTTATAAACAAAGAAAAGTCGA
>UXGD01007102.1:0-11476 GCA_900474315.1 Torymus auratus | reverse complement strand
GTTTTCTACGTGAAAATTGGAGATGATACATCCTGTCTCATTTATGTGCTTCGCACGTTAAACTAACAGCAGCAAAAGAATTGAAAAAAAAGTGAATTTGAAAAGTCAAAAGTTCCAGAGATATGTCCATATATCGTATGTAAAATTCTTTTAGAAAGCTAAAACAGCATCTTCATTTGAAAATCCATTAACTTTGGATGCTGAATAAGAAGCAGTTCTATTTGCCATCTACCCAATTACGTTTTCTACATTATGACTAATTCAAAAACTATGTATATATATACACCTATATATATATTTATATGCGCGTGCGCACCAGCTCTAGACGCACCTTCGCAAGCGCAGAGCAAAGGAAAATCGTGTTCCATATACGTGACACACTCGTATTACGCAGTTTCGTTTGTCATACGCATATAGCAATCTATAGTATACAAAAATAGTCTAGGCCATGCGGCCGCGATTTATTAATTGCTTGCGGTTGCCTATCAAAGATTCTCTGCACGTTTCGTGGCTCCGTGTGTGTTTACGTCCGCGCACAAGCGAAAGCTCGAAAAGGGGGGTACGCGTGACTGAAATTTCTTTTGTCGTGCAGCAGCCCCCGCAAATTAAAGTGGTGGGTATGCGACATTTTCAATCGTTTTTTGGTGAACGGAGAGCCAGAGTTTTCCTCCATAAAATTCACCTAGTGGGGTAGAGAAAGAGCGTGAAACTTTCGGTTAGAGAATTTAATATACGATTATGCTTCGCTGGAAACAACATAATATGCTAAAATATGTCCGATATTTTATAATTAAAAGGATTGCGTACATGCGTGTAATGCTTTTGAACTTAAATACATATATACCTATAAGAGGTATGCTTGGGCGAAAGTATTTAATTTCGTCTCAAATAGTTGGCATGAGTGCGGAATAAATTGTTTATTATATGATTTAATTGCATGAAAATTAACATCACGTGCACCTGACGCACGATGTTTCATTTTAATATTTATTGAGGCAAATAAAGAAGGTTTAATTAAAAATATTTGAGCACCTTAATTACATAATATATAGCAAACAATGTATTGTATGATAATGGAATTATAGCACGAACAACAATCAAATTCATAACGAAAAGTATACCCATAATAAATATTTATTATTATATTTATAGAATGGCTCAAATATTGGCGAACCTACTTTATAGACGTAAACTGAGATTAATATTGTTGTTAACGAATATTTATAATAAAATACTAAACGGTATGATAAAATTCTACAACATAAAATGCATTATTAAGTAGAAGAGAATTTAAAATAGGGAGAAGTTAGGAAGTTTAATTAAAAAATGCAATTTTTTTTACAAAGACTGAGTGGACTCGTCCTCTGTCTACTTTCTATTATTATAACTTTAATATGGAATTTTTCCGCCATTTCAGTGAATTTTACCAAATAGAAGCATCCACTGTGAGATTAAAACATTCCAGCTCTTTAGCTAATTTGGCAGTAATCATAAATGTAGGAAATAATTTGGATTTCATCATGACCTATATTTTTTCAAATTTGACTGTATCAAAAAATCTGGTGTTAACTCCAAGCACGGGTATTCTGCTTTCGTTTCAAAGCAAGACTGAACTACCTCCGTTCTTATTTTCTTTGTATGGGCCAGTTCAATAATTAGTTTGTCTATGGTATTTAAAATAAAAACTATGTTGCCATGCTCTTATTGCCTGTTTTACATGTAGATAATTATAACCAAAACAGTACTTGAGCAAAATCATTTTATGATTGCAGAATATTCACTAAATAAAATATTAAATATCATATTGACATGCTATATTATAAAATCCAAAAATTCAGTTCGTGTGGACCTGCTTGAAAAAAAAAGAAAAACCAGATTGTGCGAAATGAGACTTTTCAACGCTATATATAACGGTATTGACATTCGGTGTATACCGGTTCGACGAAAAGTTTAACGAACTGATTACACAAACTTTGCAACCGAGCGCACCTACCATATACCACGCGTGGAGTTTCGTATTAAGTTTTGCGCAATATCGCGATCGGAGTTCCGCGAAATAAGAGCGCGCGAGAGCCGGAGAATTAAACAGCGGAGAGTCGTGCGAGCGCCGCTTCCGATTGTTACGAAATCGTGAAAATGTGGGCAAGCTCGAAGATTACATACGAACGAATGGTGAATGTACGACAGCGAGATCGCTTGATACGGAAATGTAATTGATAGTTCGGATTACCCATGATGTGTGTCGGCATACATGTGCAGTAGAATCTTTATGATTTTTACAATAAAATTTGTTATACGAGCAGAATACATATAAGCGGTATCATCAACTAATTGATGATGGATATACTTTAACATTTCATTTATTCACGATTTATCAAAATATCAGTTTGGCAAACAATTCGTTATTTGTATAATTGATCAATTGCAAGTCTCGCGAAAAGAGGACTTTAATGCAATGTTTACTTTTAATTTTCTACTGTAGAGACAGAGAAACAGAGAGACAGAGAGTTTCTCAAATATATTACTGATAAAAGAAGTAGTGCGATAAAGAAAAAATACAGTTATAAAAGAAAGTGAAATTATATTTACTACAACTATTGTACAGTTTAATATAATAGTATAGATAGAAAATTGAAGAATGGAAATTAAATTAATTATCAATAAACATCAATGCAGCTAGGAAAAGAATTTCAAAGAAAATATCCCTTACAAGTAAAACATTAAAATTGTGTATGTGCATACGTGCACTGAAAAAAAGTATTGTGCGTACGGCAATACCAAGTTGACAATACGGCATGACTTTGTGAGAAAAATATCGAAAGTCGGAAGAGAGAAATGTTTAAGTATATTATCAAAATAAAAGGTATTGCTCTCACAGGCTAAACTGAGTTTAGTTGTGAGAGCAATACCCGTGCTTCAAATTGACAAAAGTTATGGTTGCCACACAAATACTTTTGGTTCCTATAGTTATATTCGTAGCTATGGATACCACGCATGACAATGGAGATAACCTTTAACTATTTCTTTGATTTATTCTGAATGCACTTATGTTGTTTCGGATTTTTCAGCGGCAAAGATTTGAAACTTTTCAACCATGTTGCATTTGAAGTTCTTCATACACCTTTGATATGCTTGTGGGCTGCAACAGTCTTAGCGCAATCTAAAAACACAGAAAAATATAACAATAATATGTTTTTGACTATTTGGATACGTGGAATTTACTATTTTTAGAAAGTATCTATCTACATCGATATGGAGGAGCGTAGGAGTTTATATCTCAGAAGCGATTGGGCCGATTTTACTTTGCCCAGGCCTATTTCTTTTTATTGCGTAGTGCAGGGATCAAGACAAACCGTGTATGGTTTCATTTAATTCAATATACAATTCTTGTAAAATCAATTCTTCGTTTTTGAAGAATTTAAAATTTTATAAATCTATTGATGTGTATTATCACTCATTAGTTCATTTTAATCCTATTCTTCTGTTCTATAGAAGTAAGAATAAATTTTTTGTAATACTAGTAAATTATCTTAATTCTTGCAAAAATAATATTTTTATGACTAAAATCAAGTAAAGTATACTTATTTTATCGCTGTATTGTCTTTAATAAAAGTATCTTATTATCCTTTAAGATCAATAACATACTCTATGGAAATAATAATTTTTCACAGATAGCTTAATCGACTGTATAAAAATCGCGTTTAATCAACCGCTTGGAAAGTATCAGAAATGCACAGCTCGTTAATTATAAAGTTAGCAAACAAAATTACACCTCATCAGTAATTATTGCAATGAAGCACGAAATAATCATATATCCGCATGCGCCAAGCAGCGCGAAATTAACAGATAATATATTCAAAGCCATATGTGGCCTCTCGACTCCTCGCTTCACTAATTCTTATTTTTGTCCTTATTTTTTCAGCCCAAATAATTAACCCCCAAGAATCATCCGAGTCATTAACCCGCAGCCACATCGATAAAGCCGATCGACAATCGGTCGCGCTCTGACTGTGTGCCTCCGCACCTTTCGAAAGCTCAGCGTGGAAGATGTTTGTGTCGTTAGGCGCGTGCGGGCTCAACGAACCGCGTAAAAAGAAACGAGACCCGCCCATCAGCGCGGAGATAAGCCTGCGACGCGGTCTAATCGCTCGAAGGAAGTCGGCAGAGGCTGAGGCAGCCGGCGCGCGACGGGGACATATCGCTCCTCGCGCAATGCAGCCGCGCACTTATACCCGCACTCGCTCATCGCGGCGACAGGAGAAGTGGTGGGCGCATTCCTCGCGCTGGAATTCCGCGCGTGTATACATACACTTGCCGGCAGCAAGCGAGCGAGCGAGCGAGAGAGGAGGAGAGAGAAAGACGAGGCGAGAGGAGCGCGCGCGCGCCTTTTACACAGTGAACATTTACCGGCGAGCGCGAACGCACGCGGTTTTCTTCTTCGCCGACGCTCTTCTACTTGGGTATAGTCTTCCTCGTGTGTGTGCGTGCCTGTGTGTGTATGTGTGCATGGGAGCTATCTGTATGCGCCGAGTTTCCCGCGGGATGCGCGCCGCCAGCCTCTGAGAGGAGATTTTCTTTTTTGCGTACACATGCTCCTGGCGAACTTGCCTCGCGCCTCGGCGAACTTTCCCAAATCCGCCTAATTGCCGCGGACTCGGCTGATCCTGCACACGCGACTCTGCCTCTTCGACGGCCACGGCTTGTTCTAGGTAAGTACCGAACGGAGCTACAACGTAACACTATCCGGGCTGCCGAAGTACCGGCCAACTTCCTCCTCCAAAGTCGCTCCGCTCTTTCGGCCCGCTCCAAGAAAATACTGCAGCCAATGTACCTGTATATGTACTTGCCTCAGGCGAGCACACCAGCCACCTCGACCAAGTGAAATTTGTGTTATTTTGAAAAGATTTCTAGAGAGATCGATGCTCGAGATCGTGAGTGGAGCGATCGGTACCAGCAAAGTGCCTCCATAGTCAGTTATAAGTCGTGTGCTAATGCTAGATTACTACATTTTCGGATAGTTTTTGAAAGGCTGCGCTTGTGTGTTTTGTGCGTGTATAATAACCGGTATCCGTGAAAGGATTACGTGCGATTTTTCTACTCATTAATATTGCAACAAGGTTGCTACAAAAATACGATTTAATTATTACAGTACGATCGTTCAGAAGGTTGCGATATAATGTACAATTTACATTCCATTTAACAAGTATTTTTCAATTTTTAGTCGGAAAGTTATCTGTGAGCTAAATATCAAGATTTTCGTATCGTTCAGTCGATACAGCTGCATTCGCGCGCGAGCATCGGTGAATTATGCTTGAGTAATCGAAGCAAGGCGTGCAAGAATAGTACACCGCGAAAGCAGACCGAAAAAAATTTATGCAGAGACACGCCGTATAAGTAGGACTGAACGATAGATTCTCGAGTCGAGAAAGTTGGCTGCTCGAGCTGACCACGCCAGCGAGTTTTTATTTAATAAAAGGATTAATAAATATGTATTTCTCTGGAGCAGCTGTTGTTTTCTCCGAGGCTGGAATGTTTTTATTCATAATTAGAGGAGAAACTTCGGCGTTCTTGCGGCTGCAGCACTTTTCTGCACTAGACTTATAACTGCTTCTGAGAATAATAGTTCTTGGACGTTGCAAGCCGCAATATTTCTTACCGTAATGGTGCGGATTTTATTGGCGTTTTCTAATCATAAAATATATCTCTTTTCTGAGTTTCTGGATGAGAAATATGATACGCCGACTGCATAATTTTACCTTTCAAAATCATTCTTTTTTGTCATTTCTGTTAATCATTAGTATAAATTTTATTTACAATAATGCATGATTAAAAAAGAAAGAAAAAATAACGTAACTTTTTTGGAGGAGTATACTTTCAAATTCTGGAAAAGGTCTCGATATTTAAAGACGGTTTCTTCAATTCCAGTTTACTGTTATTATTGTTGTTGATATTATATGGAATTTCCAGAAACTTGTAATTTTATACTTGAAAATAATTCACATTTAGGTTATTCTGTGGTATGTGGTTGACTTAAAAAAACTGGTGGAAGCAAGTTCCAAAATAGCTCGCTGACCATCTAAAAATAAAATGAATTTATAATTCATACGTTTAAAATTTCATAGTTACAGTCAAACTTTAAGTGAAGATATTTTAAGTTAATTTTATCCTCAGCTGGACAAAATTTTAGAATTTAAAAATTTATTTAATACCTTCGAGGTATATTTAATAGTTTAAAAGTAGAACCGGTCGAATATTCTACCTTGCAAATCAAAGTCTTTCTGCCGACTCTTGATTCTCCGTGGCTTACGCTTGACATCACCTGTTTGCCATGCAATCGCGGAGAATACCGCAAGGGAATACGCGCGAGTCTATAATTCGATTGGGTGTCCCGCACGTATTAACGAAATTTCATCGATGAAAATGCTCGCTTGCGCGTATACACACATACGCGCGAGAAAGTGCGCGGCGTGCAATTAACGAGGTAGCCGATATTGAGCCCGGCGAAAACATTGCATACACGCGACAATGTGTGTGTGTGTGTGAGGAAATGCCGTTTGATGAAAATACGCAATTTGACGAATGTATCTTCTACGGGGAGTACACGCACGTGCGCATCTATACTGGTAATTGGCAGGATGGAAATTTATTTCGGCAGGTTGTGCACGCTCTTTATTATCGTTCTGGGTAGTCTTTTTGATTACCACACTTTGCCGGTTGCACGTTTGTAATTATCCTGCGAGTGTGCGCTTTTGATGGTATCACATGAAAGTCTCCATTATTTGATTCAAAGAGTATCCTATTAGCCGTTTCTATACGATCGTTCATAATTTGCAATTCAATTGTTGTTTATTTACGGGTATTTACTGATCGTGTACATTTTGTGCAATTTCGTAGATATCAAGTGCGAGTGGTACATAATTACGCTTAAACCTTTAAAAGTCATTCAAAGCCTTATACATTACTTGTTGTCGTAAAATTGTTGCGATTTTAAATTTCATAACTGCAACCTAATAAAGATTGCATTAATGGTTAAAGTGTAGTATTTTGCGAAGAACTAATATTGCTGAATAAACATGCAAAAACGATTCGTAATTGTGGTAAATATTTCGTTTGATAATGAAACTATATATACATGTAGAAATAAAACGGTTTCACATATTGGGCTGGTTTACTACATGGTCAAAAACGCGAAAAAATCAATCATAGATTACTCTGTTTTATTTCATATTACACAAACTCTTAAAATATTGAAAACATATTTTATATAATAAATTTGTTGTTACAAATTTATTATATAGTACTGAATTTTCTCGAAGCATTCTAGGCCAAAAAATGTATGGTTTTAGACATCGGATACTATGAAATCAGAGACTATGAAAAAGAAATTTCGTATGCAATCTAATTAGTATAATATTATTTTGTTTTCTCGCGTGATTGAAACAGTTCGCTGCGCTCAGCACTTTCTAATCTTCATTTCTACTTCTTTTTATTTTACAAGCAACACGATAAATCTCTCTAATTCGCGAAAAATCGTAATTTTCAAGTTACATCGCGATGCAATTAATCACGGTAAGATGTTATCATAGCTGTTTAAGATCTACTCTAAGTGTTTTTACTTTCGCTCAAGTTTACTCATATGTTTACGCAGGATGTTACTTATTTAGTTATCAGTCACATGAGCTTAATACTAAGTAAAATATATATATCCTCGTATCTGAGATATTACCTCAATTTTCTTTTTTTCTTTGTAGTTATAGACTGGATTAAAATTTGAACCTTACAAAGTTCATATTTATGGATTTAGAATAATATAAAAACTAATGGAAGAGTTAGATAATTGAAATGTAGTCGTTACTAATGTTTAAAACCAAATGTTTTTGTATATTTTAGCGTCACGTTTTACATATTTTTAATTTAAACGGCTCATTATAGAAACATGACTTAATTTAGCTGCGAGAGCGTCTGTTAATTTTCATGAACTTCTTTAAAAATTGCATAAACATATTCATGCTTTTGTCAGTAAATGTGAAATTAAAAGTCCATTAACTTTAATGAGTTTGGGCATTTCAAAAAATCTTAATTTTTCTTCAAGAAAGATTAATGTAGTTTAGAAGGCAAATATGTTTTTTTTTTAATTGGAAATTATTTGTTTGGAAGTGAAAGCTCTTCAACTTTGACAATCTTTTTGTTTGCTTTTTGAACATAAATACCTGTTCGCAAAGTTGTAATGAAGAAAAGAGGAGCGCACAAATCATTTTTGGGGGGGCTAAAAAACTGTTCTAGAAATTTCAGATAATTCGATGCTTCAACTTTTGTGATTTTACAATCGTTTATTCGTGATTCTATGGTACCTAATTGTTACCTATTTATTATGTTTTATACTTTTCTTAAATTTTAATTGATATCCATTACATACATTTCGTACCGAAGAAAATAAAAAAACTTCCACTGTTCCTCTTTGAAATCAGCTTGTAATTAACATTAATATAACGTAGTTTCTATGCTAGTATGGCAGAAATATGTTAATATAAACTATGTCATCATTTTATAGAAAAAAATTCGAACCTTCAACTGGAAAGGTCGTGTTAAGATTATAGATTGAATGTCCCACATTACCACATTACGTGATGGCATTCTAGGTATACTATGGCATCATACATTTGAACAATGTCATCAAGAAACAAACAACTAGTTTAATTTAAAAAATTATATTATATAATATAAGTTGAAAGTGTAAAATTATTACAATATTATTTTAAATAATATTTATACAAATTAGTGTGTATAATTGTATAACCCACAATCATTTTAATCTGATTTCATCTCGTTTAATTATTAACATTAAAGTATCTTCTTTACCTAATAACTATACTTTAATTCAGTATTAATGACTAATTATTTAATTAAGCTGATCAGTCAATAGAAAATTAAATTGGACATAACGTGCGGAGGTTAGGAATTTAAACTTGATAGTATATTTTCTGATTGAATCAGAATAATAAACTCGATCTTTAATTTCAATACAGTAAAACTTATAATATCTATCGACGACATTTTTTATACGCTTACTCTATAACGCGAACGACTGGAGTATACTACCTCTGGGTATACTAATATGATTTATAATAGTCTATAATATTTGAGACGACACGTATCGTCTGAACGTGAGGGATCAGCGCATGATATATTTTTGAAAATTCTTTTAACTTCTAATTTCCATCGAAATTTTAAACTTGTTCGTTCGATTAAACGTGTTTTGTTACACCTGGATAATACATCTTCGGTGTCATTATGGTTGTAGGTTGTCGTCTTCGTTCCTCTCGGTCTTCTGGTACTACCTCTCCTATACCCCCCGGAAACCCGTTGATTGATCCTCGTTCGCGTTGTCACGGTTCGCTTGTGGCTATAATCGAAGGATCCAAGGCGGAAACTCTGCGTCGGGGAAGGAGGCTATACAGTACAAGAGAGAGTGCGCGCAAGAGAGAGAAGAGGAGGAGGAGAGGAGGAGAAAGAGCGAACAAAGCCTACATTCTGCTTCTGTAAACTTCTCTTCTCTCGTTTCTCTTTAATAAAGCTCGTGATGTATATACACCGTCGAGTGCAGCTCGGTCCGATCGGAAGTATGAGAATAAGTGGCCACGGATCAATTATTGCGAAGAGCGACTTCGTCAATCGATTACGAATTTAATGAGCGGGATTAAGGAAGAAGGAGCAGTACTCGTTATACGGATGTTCGGTTAAGACGGGACATTTGATAGTCCGACAAATTGGCAGATCCACGGCCGATTGTTTGCTCTTCTTGATGGGTTTAATTTATCCTCTCAGATGGGTATCAAGTTGTAAGCACTTAAAATAGCAAATTTTTTTTTGTTTTGAATAGAAAAAATATCGCTTGATTTCTTTAACAATGTAAAATTTAATTAGTTCCTGGAAAACCCGAAGTAATGGCTCTTAATGAATGTTTTAAAAGAGAAACAAATAACATCACTACTACTATGGTGGTTGCGAAATAAAATATTATTCAACTTTACCTTATTATATGATTCTCGAGGATTTAAGCTTGTTCCAAAATAAGGTAAAATAAAATTTATTTTTGGTATAGTTACAAGAAAGTTTATTGTGCATATTATAATTATTAAAAATTGAGTGTTAAAAATATAAATTATAAATCGTAAAGATATATTAACTTCTTTTTTCCACTATTTGTTTCTGTTTAATAAGTTTTGATAAATTTATGAATTCCATGTTACCTAATTATTCGGTTCAACTTGTTTACAAGCTAATGATCAAAAGTTTTTCTTTCTGCGTTTATATTACGATATGAACTTTATCAAGCGACTAAATTAATCATGCGTGTATTCACTAAAAAGAATAAAAATATTATTCATGCTGTGTAATAAATATCCAAGCTCTTAAATATTTGCTCACTCTATATTTTTACATAAGCTATATTTGAATTAAGAGAGAGAAGAGAGAGAGAGAGAGGAGGGGGAGAGGTGTCGAAGTCTCAGTAGTTACCCTAGAGCCATTCATTCCAAGGGCCAAAATGCGCGAAAACCGGTGTAGCCGTGTGGCCGACTACGAGGTGCGCTCTTCGGGTTTTACGAGCTCGCCGTGTCTGAAGACTAGCAGCTCGGAGCGGAGTCCCGAGAAAGTGCGAATGTGGTGAGACGAGTGCGAATTACGAGTATTTGTGCATGATTTGGGAGTCGATAGGAGATCCCATTCGTGATAGAACATTACGAACTTATTAAAAAAAAAAATTATATATTTAAAAAATGTTTTTACAAAAGTGGCGAACAAAAAAGTTATACATCATGTTAAAAAATCGCGACCAAAGAATATATCGTATGTTTGAACGTTGCTATGTTGGATAATTCCATGATCGTCGTAAAATAAGCATTTAAGAGCTATAATCAAAATCAAAAACTCATAAGTCGGTTCGAAAAGATGTCAACTCGCGTCTAAAGTGTTTTAATCAACTTTGTGGGTTTCAAAACGAACCTTATAATTATGATAAAAGAATAAAAAATGCATCAAATGTGCAGTCGAGTAATCTCTATAAAAAATACATTTTATAATACAAATATTCTTTGTGTGATTTGACTATTGAAAGTTAAACAAAAAAGACCTACTCACCAGTTGGTATCTTTTCGAAATGAATTCCGAGATAGTATCTTTCTTTACCAAGCCGATAAAGCAACGAGATTCTGAAGATATAGAAGCTTGATTTAGTTGGTAGTTTATGTTGTTAATTATAGAAAAAGGTACTGACTGAAATTAAACCCTTTTGGAAACTCCAACATTTTGAGATTCAAAAGGATGTATCTCGAATTTTTTAAAAAGCACACAATAGTGAACCAAAACTTAAAATGTTTGCTTTAAAAGAAAAGAGAGAGAAAGAGAGAGAGAGAGAGAGAGATCCTCATATATTCTTAGATTACTTGTTTATATTATTTATTTACTAGAATAATAT
>UXGD01007101.1:0-11480 GCA_900474315.1 Torymus auratus | reverse complement strand
GCACAACTCAGTTTTCTCTGTGTTAATCTCCATAAGGAAAGGCGAGTTGTGCTAGTCTTCGTTGGGGGCGTCGATATTCAGTCAGCTTCATATCATTCAACCAACATTTAATTAATATTCAATAATTGATGCATTTTTATCTTAAAATTTATTTAATCTAAATTCTACAATCTTATATTATTATGGAAGATTGATCTTATTTCTAAAATATGCAATGATAACCAAAACAGCTGGAGCTAGATATTTCACATCATTTTTATTTAAATGATCAAAATTGAATACCTACTTCATGATACCATATCCGTTTTGTTGACCGTTATTCCACTGGCCTTCATAGACGCCTTGTATTGGCATTTCCATTCGTCCTGAACCGTGTATGGCACCTTTATGAAACTGTCCAATATACATACGATTGTCTGCCCATTCCAATTTTCCTGAACCATGTAATTTGCCATTCATCCATTGTCCTTAAAATAATATTGTTTATAAATAATTTTAGACTTTTAATAGTTACTGAAAGTATTCCCTGCATAAACTGCAATATGAATCATTATATGATTCATAAATTTTAGTTTTTGACAACTTTAAAGTATAAAAAAATAAAAAATATTAGATAAAACATAATGCAAAGACGTAAAAAATTAGTGAAATTCTTGCGCACCCATTATTTCAATGTATGAATAGCACGAGCGTCGGCTTTTTCTACATTGGACAGATACTTGCCTTCGGAGCGCTCTGGCGCTCTTTGATACCTAATATATTTATTTAGATAATGTCTAATAATTTAAATGTTTTTTAATGGTGTATTACTTATCTTTTTATTCAATTTAGAAACAAAAATATATTATCTACATTTCGGTATAATAATCGGAAAATTTTGCTATACTAACAATAAATGAACCTATTAAATATTTTAAAATATGGCCGTATAGCAGTTAACCCACTAACAACAAATAAAAAAAATGAAATATATTTTCTTACCAGTATAAATTGCATCTTTATAAACGGGATGTTTCGTAAAAGTAAAAGAACCAGTTCGAATCTGGGGAGGCATATGACTAGCAGATCTTTGGAGACTATTTTTAATTGCAGTTTGAAGAGCGTGATACCAATCACTACGATCAGCAGCTGTTGAAGTATACAATATAAAACTATCTTCTGGCGTTGTAACCGACATAGCGTTCTAAACAATATTATATTTTATCATGTAGCTATCAAAAGTTACGAATTTTTTTACATACATTATATTTAACAATGCAAATATGAAGAATTTGGATGTACCTGTAAATTATCTGAATCAGCTAACAATTCAACCCACAGTAATGGTAAAAGATGAGCAGTATACGTTGTGCCAGTAATGTGAATAAATACGTCAGTTAAAAGAATAAACCAATGTGACGAGAATCTACTAGAATTCAACAAGGAAATGTGACGTGTTCGAGATTCTCTAATCATTCTTCTTTCAGGGGATCTAAATTGTTCTACAATTTTTCCTGATCCTTCCCAAAAATTTTTTGTACTTTCAGCTTCTTGTAAACGCTTTATTTGTTCCTTTGAAATCATTTCCCATTTGTTTAATGATTCTTGTAACTGTTCCATTCCAGAATTTACTTCATTTGATTTAATTAAATTTTTTATTAAATTCATGTATCTAAAATGCACAATTAATTAGCAGTGGTCTGTAATATTATTAATAGATGTAATTAGAAGAGTATTGTTTTTCAAAGGCAGTAACATTACGTTTTTGGAACAGAATTAATTATAATTCAAAGATTTTCAATTTTGGTTTGTAAATTAAAAAAATACAAAGCCTCACCTGCTTAAACGTTGCAAAGGGTGTTGTAGTACAAAAGCAATAATAGCTTCATTTGTAATGTTTCCATCTTTTCCTTTAACTTTATCTTTGAAAACGTTTGAAAGTACTTGTAGTACATCAATAAGCTTGGCGATTTGTGCGAATCCGCCCAGAGCAATTATATCACATATTGCGTTTAAGTAAGATTTGTAGATACTGAGGTATTCATCGACATTCGTAACTACTACAACTTCATAAGCTTCGATCGTATGGTTGTAATAATCCCATAGACTTCGAACATTTAAAACAGTAACACTCAAAAGTTCATTATAACAACGACACAAAGTTTCATAGACATTTGGCTCACGTGTGGCTCCACCTTTCATTTGAAATGGTATTATCAAGTTATGATAAACATGCAATGATTCATCTAAAAATATCTGTTCCTCTATCAGTAAGTCTGATATCGTGCTTAATGATCTATTTGTCATTGTACAACAGCTGAAGGTATCAGAGCAAAAAATATTCTTGAGTGTTTGATCCTTCATTTCTGGTATTTCTAAAGTTGACATCACTCCAGAAGACCTAAAGCAAAAGATAAGATATATTAATTATTAATATATTGAAGTATATTTACCAATGGCTATTTTAATATTAAGCCTAATAAATTGATTATTAGTTAAATCTTTTGTAAGTATTATTTAGATTTACCTGTGTTTACCCATTAAAAATATTTTGTGATCCATCATTATCAAACTATGATCACTGCCAGCTGAAATGTCTTTGGCTCTTTCATTAGATGACAAGTGTATAAAAAAATTTGAGGAAAATAGTTGTGGTGATTTTTGATCTACTTGTGAGCAATGAGCAACTTGCATAAAATTATTTCTTCCCCATGCAAAAACTCTACCATCAAGTGTAAGAGCAAGAGTATGAAAGGCTCCACAAGCTATTTTTTTTATTCCACAATGATTGAGCATTGTTACTTCTCGTGGTCTAGGTCTATTAATTATATCTCCTACACCAAGCTGTCCATATTTTACATCCCCCCATGTCCATAACTCAGTTGACATTGCACTATTACCTGTTCGAACTAATAAATTGATCCTCTCACTTAAACGTTGCTGAACTAATTCATGTTCTGAAGACCCTGCACTAGATGACCAAGGAAACTCTTCACAGCGTAAACTATTAATCAAACTGCCAGCAGTTCTTTTTGATTCCTCAATACCTAATTCTTCAAAATTATCGCTAATATCGTCTCTTACGTCATTAACATCAGAACTACCACTAACATGTCTAGACAATGTTACAACTTTATCCCCCACTGTTTTTACTCCTTCATAAACTAAATTGGCCATATTTGAAACATTTTGTTTGATGAGACTAGCAGGGTTATCAATTGTATCCATTTGTATCTCATCTTTTGCACTACCATAAGAAGAAACCCAAGATAATTGTCGTGTGAGAAATTGCCTTGCAGCTTCTGTATTCATTAAAATAATATTTTTTTTTGCTTCCTTATCAGACTCTAGTACTTCATTTGCACATATTTCTCCATTCATAATTGAATTCACAGAATTCGTGATCAATTTTTCTTCTTCAATAGTATGAAACACATCTTCTTTACTTGCACTCGATATTGCACTTATTGAATTGGTTGAATGACAATCACTAAATTGCTGAGGATTAATACCCATAGGACCTGTATCTGACGATGTGACACTCATAGGACTCGGGATAACATTACTGAGGCACTGCGAACACGATTTGACAAAAACTTCCTCCACGTCATTCTCACTATCCATATCACCTTTTGTTAATCTAGGTATCTTTCTCACTAAAACTACGTAAAAGTTGGATCCACATGCAACATCCGAAACAACACGTCCATCAAAAAAGAATACTTTCTTAGGTTCCTGTGACTGAATATCAATCTGCGGTTGATCACCACTTGCCCACAACTGACCATTGTCGGTCACGAATAAAGCAGAAGTGTTGTTCACTGC
Organism: Torymus auratus; assembly: GCA_900474315.1. Lineage (NCBI taxonomy): Eukaryota > Metazoa > Arthropoda > Insecta > Hymenoptera > Torymidae > Torymus > Torymus auratus. The sequence continues at coordinate 7,676 of UXGD01007101.1, read as the reverse complement.
TATTGTTGTTACTTTAGCTGTATCATTATCCTGCTTGCACCTAAACAAATTATATTAAATTGATTTTAGATGAACTTTAAAATGTGTATTAAAAATAGAAATATAAATATATAAATCCGTATGCAATAATAGTTTTTGCATGAGATAGTAAGATACTTAGAAAGTTTTTACTTTAAATTAGCATTTAATTACTAATTAAATTAGTATAACAAAAGCATAGTATAGAGTTTATTGAACTGACATATAAATGTTATTGACATTGAACTTTAGAATACAAAAGTGGAAATTGTGCAATGTACAATACTTTTCATTTGCATATCTTATATTTCTTGTGTGAAAAACTATATTAAAAAATTTAATCTACAATTTCCATTAATAAGTTAACATATACTAATTATAATATATCCTATAATTAATGAAACATCACTAGTTCAGTAAAACTCAAGTGACACTATCACTACTGATAATGTATCATTTAGACTCCCATTAAAGAAAACAAAATCTGTTTTAACTAACAACGGCAATATAGACATTTAAAAAAAAAAAAAAAAAAAAAAAAAAAAAAAATTGTCACGATAACATTACTGCAAGCCAATCCCTGTACCACGCAGTTAGTTCCCCAAGCTTGATTTCAGCATAAAAACAAAGAGCATCATTATCTCCCCGCACATCAAAACATCACAGAAAAACGCCCACCAAAACGACAAAAAACGCACCCGTGGCTACAATACTTGATGTCCTCCTTGAGTACGATCGTGTCTACGACGGTGAGGCTTTTCGGGTCGACCTTTTGTACGTGTCCCTCGCTAGTCACGACGAAGATGTGCTCGCCGTTGGTGGCCAGGTCGACAGCGCTGAGCTCGTTAGACCTAGCGAGCGTGAGCGACGTCCCGCCGCTGTTGTCTATAACGACGTCCCCGTGATAGAAGCCGGAGTTGGTCGTCCTGAGGAAGACGCGCTCGCCGCAGCTGACGAGTTTACCCACTGGTCCATCCAATTGGTCAGCGAAGCTCAGGGCGACCTTGTCAGCACCGCGCCACAGGTGGAGTTCACCGGCCCCGCCACCGCCGCCGCTACCCTGACACATCTTCGTTGGCGATGTCTGCTGGTGTCGTCGATGGTGATCAGTCTTCCCGACGACGACGACGACGGGCTCCGACGACATAACCTCCTCGTCGGGACGCCGCTGCACGACGACTACCTCACACTTCTTGTTGTTCCTGCTGTTGATGCTGCCTCGCTGCTCGTTGTCTTCGCTGTTATTTTGCAACGGCTCGGCTTCGTCATGTTATTACGGACGATAACTCAGCGGCGGACGTGCGCGCCCGACTAATCACTTGGGCGTCGCGCGAAAGCATGACTGACGACGACGACGATGTAGTTGCGTTACCGTTAATGAAATCCTACCTCGTCGTCCTTTGCCTTTCTCTTGCAGACTCGCTATATACTCGCGGTGGAGACGGGCCGTGCACTACTGTGCTGCGCTATTGTTATGAATAGCGAGAGCTGCGAGAGACGTCAAAACGTATGATACGTGTGTATGTGATTAGCTATATGCATGCGTGATGAGCAGGGGTGGGGGCGTTTAAAGGACGTTTTCGGAGACGCGCGCCGCGTTAGATGAGGTGCTGCTGCTGGTCACACAGCTGATCAATCGAACTTTTTTTTTGGAGCTCCTTGGGGATATCATAGCCGCCGCGCGCACCCGCGCGCTTCGCTGCTAGAAGATGCAGGTCAAGGTGGTTCAATTTTAGATGGATGAGAATTGTGCGCACCTGTGCGATTTTGAAAATTGTCTAAGTAGCGTTTTTTAAATATTCAAAAATCTTGGATAAAATGGAACTTAAGTCATTTTAAATTCATTTTTGGTTCAGTTTATTATGAATTGATAATAAGTAATATAATAGAAAAGTATAAGTGCATATAAAAACATTTTACAAAATGTTGTAAAGATAATGTATATATTATTAAATAAAACGATTCTAAAAAATAAAATTATAGCAAATATTAATTATGTGATCCATTTGTGAGACAATTACTAAAAATAAGAAATAATGTCATAAAATTCTTAATTTTTGAAAATTTTTGAAAATTTCGGAGTTTTCGGAGTAACGGTTTTAATGACCAGGCAAAACCGTCACTAAATTCTTCAAATATTTCAAATGAATTTGTAATCAACATCCCTTTCACTTTGGCATACAAGATAATTAAGTCTGGAAGGGGACTGGTATCTTGTGCGCCTTCGAGTATTATGCGTTGATGGTTTTACGGTCATTGGACTTTTATAAAATTCTTCGGCACTTGATTCGCCCGGCGAAGAACAAACACTCAATTTGGATGATTGTCTTTTTGGAGTCTGCAAATAAAAATTATATTTCCGATAAAATATACTTACGAAGTATTATTTAAAAAGAAGATTAACTTAATTGTCATTGTAATTTTTGTACTTGTCTTATTTTTTCTGGTACTTTCGTTTGATTTTTTTTATTTTCCACGTGAGCCATAACATGTTGTATTAAGTGTATTAAAGCTAGGGATTCTTTACTACTTTTAATTTTTAATGTTTTTTCTTGTCTAGATCTTTTAGTTTTAGATTCTTTATCTTTATCAATTAAGTTTTCCATGTAAGACTTTATTGTTTCTAAATCATTTAATTTTTCTGTAGTTTTGACCAATGTTTTTATTAAATTTTCCAGAAGGGCCTTCACTGACTGCAATTCCCCTTTCCTTGAATTTTCAGCTTGGTTTTTTTCGTTTTCTGAAGATTGGCTTAAAGGCTTCTGTGAACTTAGCATTGGTATTTCATTTGCTATTTTTATGGAATGTAAATTAGTTTCTGGGACTATCTCGTGATGAATTGTTAAATTAGGTTTTACATTCAAAGATGATTTTTCATCAAAATGATAAGTGATAGGAAATATTAATGTCTGTTTTTCTTTTAAGTTATCTACTTTACTATTTTCTAAATTGGCTGCATTTTCAGTAATAGAATTGTGATTCAAAAAACCGATGTTTTCTGCTTCTGTTTTATAATTTAAATTACTTGAGTTACTTGTATTTGAATTCGAAAAAGATTTTACGGCACTTTCCGTATTTTGCTCATTCAGAAAATGTAAAATATTAATTTTTTCTAATACATCAGTATGTGCAGTTGATAGCGCATGATCACGTTTTCTTTTCTTGAATAATCTCTGCAAAACAGAAATAAATCGTGTCTTTTTCCGCGATTTTAATACATCGCCCGTTGAACATTGCGATGAGAAATCTGAAAAACGATCGTTGGAAATTTGTCTTTTCAACAGACCTAATACACTACTCGGCACTTGAACGACGAAAGTGAATGGGGAAGAGAAATCAGTATTGTTTACTGATTGTACTTTAACATTCAGTGGCGTTTGTTTTTCTGTTCTTGGGCTGTAATCACCACTCTCTTTAGATAAATTATTTTTAGAATTAATTTTATTCTCAAATTCCTGCATTAATAGCTGCACATCTGGAAAGCTACTGTTTAGCTTTGATTGTTTATTAATATCATTCAGAGAATTTTGCGATTTCTCAAAATGGATGTCAGTTTCTTGGGTATCAAAAAACAGTTTCTCTATACATTCAAGACGTTGTTGGCACTCTTTAACTTGCTGCAAGAATTTTCTTTTGGCATTGCTTTGAAAGCCAGCAAAAGTTGTATCTAACATAAATAATAAACAACAATAAGAGTAAGATAATGATTTTAAAATAATCAGATAATTACCTTCATTGAGGTTTTCCATGATTTTTCTCTTTGAATTTCATTTGAATATGTAAATCAAAATTATGCTTAAAATTAAAAGAGTGTAAACAAACTATCTATTTTTGGTTAGAAACATTTTGATTATGTCATTTGTTTATTTCAACTTGTCAAACAAGTTTGATTGGAAAAGTGTAGAAATATAATATAAAACTTTGCTTTGTTATAAAATACTTATTTATATTTGTACAAATGTGCATTATTTCTATCACAGTGCTAAATTAAAGGCCTCTTGTAAGCCCATAATTTGTCATGGTCATATATAAGATGTATTTTCTCATACATATATTTAAAAAAATATAATAAATTATCATACTGTCCATTGTATGGTTGAAATAAATCAGATTCTTTTACAACAGTTTTTGTATCTTTAGTAGTAAGTCTATCTTCAACATCAGTATAATTTTCTATTTCCCCAAATGCACTTGTATGTAGCTCAACAAGAAATTGGTGGATTGCCTCTATTGTTGCTAAATACCATCTTGGACTTTTTTTCTGATGCCTCCAAAATTGTGAAATTCGAGATTTCAATATTACACAAGGTAAATCTATAATTTAACAGTAATATGTATTAATTATGAAATAAATATAAATATAAAACTAAAGAATTATAATTTACAGACCTCGTAATCTTTGGTCTTTATATATTGACTTAGTTTGATGCCAAGTGCTATCTATAAATACTGCTCTAGTTATTGGGAACTCATTTTTAATGGTTTCCATGACAATTTTATCCTCTTTTTCAACTTTTCTTATGAAAAGATCTTCAATGTTCATTGCTGTTTTACTAGGAAAAATAAGTACTGTCTGAAGGCTAGTGTTATACTGTTTTTAATACCAGATTAAATAAAAGATTATGAAAATAGTGGAATCTTACTCTGTCAGAGTCAGAAAACTCTGGGAAGTCAGGATACGTGTAAATTCTGATATCCTCTGGAGCAACAATAGCTGCATGAATGGCTGTACTCTTGCCATCGATTTCTTGAACGTGTTTTATAATATCAATTTTAATAGGTAACTAAAACATGTAAATTTCAATAATTAATTTACTTTCATCAAAGAAAATATGCATAACAAGTATCACAGTTTTAGGTTAGAATCGCATTGTAAATATTCATGAAGAAAACTTGTTTTCAAAGTGATTTCTTGTATAACAAGTAGATTGATAGGTAATGAAAAAATGAAAAGTCACCTTAATTCGTGGAATATATTTTTCATCTATCACGGGTGAATAACAGGAGTAGCAGAAAAACTTTCGCGACTTGTAACATTTTCCGCAAATTTCTCGCCCTTCAATAGTATCGAGACAACTGGCATCGTCAATTTTCATGTGACGAAATGGTTCTCGATCAATGATTTTTTGTTGATCCTCTAAAGCTTTTAATTTTTTTTCATCCGAGTTATCACAGACTGCAGTAGACTCCGCCATGTTTTTAAACGTGCTCGTGTTTACACCTTACACGTGAGGTATAGACGTACATAATATAGAAACAAGCTACCTCAGTATATGCCTTAGTATAGTAGTTAGTATTATAAGTAGAAAATACATAGGTAACTCCAGACAAGAATTTTTATCAAAGATCAGAATGTTGCAAGTCATGCACGTTTTATAGTTAGTTATTTAATAAGCATATTAATTAAAGAGATGATTAGAAATAACTTGTTATTTTATTATAGTTAAAATCATTTTTTAGATGTGTTTCAAAATAATTAAATTAGTCATTCTATAGATACATTTTTTATTAAAATTTATTACAATAACTTTTAAAAGAAATCAAATATATAATCTTATAATGCATCACCCACTTCACATAATTAAAACATGCATACAATCTATAAAATGTTCAATCTTCAAAAGTGCTTCTGGAGCCATTTGTACATTCTTCACAACTTTATTGCATTTTTACTGGTGAAGCTGAAAATACTCTCATTGTATATCTTAATACCATCACAGTACTGAAAAAATTAAATGCAATTTAGTCATGTTTTGTTCTGTTTTGCAAATTCAACATCTAATCTAAAAGTTAATTAACATGTTACCTGACTACAGCAATAAGTCCTGCTGGCATGATTTTTCCAGTATTGTAAAAGCGGTAGCCCATCATACCTCCCAAGGCAGCGCTGCTACCAAGTATGACTCCATAATTCTGTGGGTCTTGTGTTGTCTGGAATGCTCCGTATCCTATTATAGAGCCAAATAAGAGTCCAGCTCCTAACGATGGGATTGAGTCTGGAAAAATCAATATGATTAGTCTAATACATGTTTAAATAAAGCAAGTTTAGTTTCTTTTATGTGAAAAATAGATCATTTGAAACCAAACTTAAAATAAAAAAGCAAATATTGTTGGCTTTAAAACCAAGTCATATGTAATAGATAAATCGGACATTATTTTTTATCACCTTATGTTGCCGGTATCGTACATACTATTTAAGGAAAAGAGAAACAAAACTTACGGGATTTCACATAACCCATTATTCCGCCAGCTGCCACGGCAGCGGCGTAGGCGAATCCGGGAACGTCGAGCGGCATTTTCTACTTCCTTGGAGAACGGAAAATTTGTGGAACCGGCCCTTCAAGCGCTATGTATTTCTGTCAGTGATGGCGGTCAAACTGCTGCGTTGATCCAAGTGAATTGTTGATTTGCACCGAATGACCAACAAATTCTACGTCGTAGCGGTAAAATCGCATGAGCGCGCGTCGCTTCGATCGGGCGACGTCCGCATGCAGGTGTACTCCACACATTCAAAGATTTGCAAGCATTGCAAATAAAGAGAATGTAATACAAAATTTTACGTTTTAAAGACTTGTTTTTCTAAAGTTCAATATGCAATTAATTCAAGTAGGTATTGATAAAAAAAAAATTTAATAAATACCATTTGGTTCTTTACATTTAATTAAATTATTATCGAACAAGTAGAAATAATCGGTGTTGTTATTCTTAAAGTATACATATCTCAACTGTTTTATTATTGCTTAAGTATAGGTACGTATCTGCTTCACTGAGCATTTAATTTTATAGACAAATTTCAGATATTAGATATTTAGAACTTCACTAAATTTTTTTAATTTCGCGCCTTTTAACTGATAAGAGTAATTTTCTATTTTATCATCATTTTCAAATGTACCTACTTTTTCTTTTACATAAGTTATATTAATAATAGAAATTGCTTCCAATTTCAATAAATTGCGTAAGATACCAATGAGGTATGCAAAAACTAATTCTTAGAAAATTGATTAATAGTTAAGGATGCTCTTGCATGAAAATTTACGAACTGGGATATAACATTTTCAATAGTGCAAGATGTACCGAATCTTGCGGTACTTTTATTTTACCCTACTAGCCAAATTCCAACGCGCTTCGCGCGTACTATTTTGTTGTTCACGTTCTGAACGCTATTTTCCGATATGATGTAGTTTTAATTCGTTTAAACGATAAGATAATTAGATACATTTTTTAAGCAAAAGATCAAATATTTTTATTCTCTTTTGAATATGCAGTAATTCTATAAATGCATGAGTTTCAAAATTTAAATCTAGAAACATTTTCAATTAAAAAGAAATTTAAATATTCGCGCTTTTTCAAATAACCAATCACATCAAGTCTTTAAATGAGCCACTAAATACTTCCGGTCAGCATTCTTTTAAGATAGGAGGATAGGAAATAACCGTGGAAAATTTTGAGAAATTAACGTTTGAAGTTGCCATTTTTTACATGGACTCTTATGGAACGGCGGGAAAAAATGAGTCAAGTCGAGTATTTCTGAAAAGGGATCAAATTTTTCACCAGTATAAAATATATGACTTTAAAGATTAAGGCTTGCTCTTTCAAACCACACCTTATAAAATATACGTAGCCGTGGGAAATTTCGAGATATTTTAATTATGAACACA
>UXGD01007100.1:0-11482 GCA_900474315.1 Torymus auratus | reverse complement strand
AATGCTTTTCGGCCTATTTTGGGGTTTTCCTTTTTCTGCCACCAGATGGCTCACGCAACCTTCGACAAGGCGAATACCGATTATAATTAAAGGTTTCTATCATTAATAATATTTTTTTATTAAATAGAAAAGTATTTCAGAACGCTCCATAATCTATATGGCGATAAGCCCTATTTCTGAAAGATGCAAATCTAGGCGCCGTAGCAAAGGACTATAAAGTATATGTCCACACAGTATTTTTTTATTGCTTAGTAAAATAACCAAATCTTAAAATTATGGAAAAGATTATTATATCACCAACTATATAGTTGTCCATCGCTGCGTTCCCAAATGCCGCGAAAAGGAAATAGAAAAGTATGTAATTAAAACCGTATCACTTTCATTCGTCGTATGACGATCTTATGACGGTTACATTTCCGTCTTAAGACAGTTATAACGGTCACGCTACAACACTAATCGCAACTCTGCCCGTATGATGATGTCTACATGCGCGTGCGCTCGTAATCTGTGTCTGTGTACGTTTTTCTCGTATATACAGCGTGCAGCGAGTAGTAGGAGAAAATTGTAGGCAATAATGATAGAGAAAGAGTGGGGGTTACGTAGATTTCCTTCTCGCCGCTAGTTATTCTAAACTAATTCAGCGCACTATTATCCGTAATTTTAATTAGAGAGAATAAGAAGCGAGGGAATTAAGTATACACTGCTGTCGGCGCGCGCGCGAGGCCCCCTAATGATTCAATTCCATCTGGGAGGAGTCGTTAGCGGAATTGCTGAGTAAGAAAATTTATTGTTCGACAATACGAAGGTGCATTTCGCCCCCGCCGTAAAAGTAGATATCATTGCGGTTGCTCAGAGATGTACTGACGTGTATTGGAAAAATTCGTTCATTGTTGTATTTTTACAAACGCTCGCGGCGTTGGATACCTACGTGTGTATATGCAATAATTTTGCAGTCGCACGGTGTAGGTACACATGCAACAGTTGCATTACGTTACGTGTGCGTAAATCACTTCTGCATGTAATCTCGAGAGAATGAAGTTCAATTTTAGATGCTTGCACATTAAAGGAAAAACAAGGAAAACGCTCGCAAAGAAGAAAAAAACGCCCGTTTGCTAAAGTGCCGCGGTTATATTCTCTCTCCCTCTCTCTTTTTGCTGCGAAACATTATCGCGCTCGGCTTATCTCTCAAAAGTCCAATGTGCAAAGAAAAAAGAATTTCGTAAATATTGACAGAGATACGAGACTCTCTCTCTCTCTCTCTCTCTCTCTCTCTCTCTCTCTCTCTCTCTCGCTCGCTCTCTCTCTTTGCACACTGTAAAAACAGCCTTTGGACCAATTGTAATACAGTGATGCAAGTACTGATACGAGCGTGTTTGCGTAGCCGAGTCTTAAGTATCTAAATATATAACAGTGTGTGGCTATTATATTACACGCTGTAAAAGATATGGCTGCGTTAACCGGTAAGATGATTCAACGCTGAAAAAAATGAATCGTCGGTTAAATTTTATTATGAGCTGTATAACACATGATGCCTAAAAATTTTCTGAAATGATCGATCAATTAAATTTAGTTCGTTACGAACATTGCAATAATTTCATGACGTCATTTCGCGATATGCTCGCATCGTGTACTTGAATCTATTATTAGATGAATTCTTTTATCACTTATACGTGTGTACGAGAAAAAAAAAGATATTAATTTTTATTCATTAATAACCTACACCTCATCGATAATATTAACTCAATTTTTAAAATATACTTATTACGAAAATTAAATTGCCGCTACGCCCACCGTATCGTTCGGTCAACCATTTCACTAAATTTTCTCAAACAATCGCTTACGAACGTTCGACAAATATTTTCCCCACCCTCAGTGGAAATCCCGTGCAAGCTCGCCTCACACTCTCGATATAGCGGATAGGTGTATAGTATTCACACCCTGAACAATTTCGCAATCAACGCGCGTACGCACACACATTTACGCACAGTTGGCACGTGGCACGCGCGCCTTCTCTATCTCTCTCGTTCTCGGTTACGCGAGACACGCGGGCGACGCTGCTGGCTCGCACAATCGAAAGCTCGCGAGCGGGAAACGGGGTAATGCAGAAGGGAGGCAGCTCGAAATAGCCGTTGCATCAGGTGCGCCCGGTTAAATTTCGGCTGCTCTGCAGAGAGCTTCCGTCATGCGTCTTTTATGCACTTGCACTTTAAAGCTAGATGGACGCGCTTACATCATGCATATAAGCTTGATGATACTTTGTCTTCTCTATCTTTATTCCTGCAGGCTGTCATCCCCTGCGTGCGAACGATGATATTTTTAGGCCTGAAAATAGCGCGATAATCATGCGTGTGTGAACGAACGGTTGTTGCACGCGGTGCGGAAAATTTATTTGTCTTTGCCGGCTATCGATAGCGAAATCTTCGGGCAGAAAATTATATTCATTATCGTATAATCAGATAATGCGCTGTGCTGTGTGTGCATGAGATAAAACTTTTACATAGACAGGTGTGAGAGAAACTTTTATCATCGCGAGTAGATACTTACTTATACACTTAGTTACTTTTCACGCGCGTTTTTGCGCAATTTTTTGTGTTAAGACACGGCGTGTGCGTGTGTGTTTTCCAAACGCGAAAATGGAAATGTTAGTTTTACGGATTGAATCGATGAATATATGATAATTTTTTTGTTACTTACGACGGTGTGTGTACCGGCGGTATATCCGTTTTTGTTTTTCTGCAGTTTCGCGAGAGCATTGCAACAGTGTAATTACAACTGTACACGATCCAGGCGAATAAAATTTCATTTGCGTCACAGATAAAGATGAATCATGTGGCACGACGCCTGATCCGCGTGCAGATATCGGGCAATAAAAATAATTTTCAGTGTTTAGTATGTGCAAATAATTATCAATTCTTATATACATTTTATCTCCGTGTATATCAATTGAGATAAAGCGCGGCAAACAATAATTATATATACTATGTATGTGATTCGAAGTTTGAAAAATCAGATACCCCCCGTGTTCTAGAAAGTTTTTGAAAAATCCAATTCTTTCTTTCATTCCGACACACATACTCTCCTACATATTTTTCCTACAAATCGCACTTCAAAGTTACGTTAAAATCAATCCGGCCATTTAGACGTCATTTATACGTCCTCCTCTGACGTTTGCGTATTTTCCTTAGCGTTCGTAGCCCCCGGCGAAAATCAGGAAGCCGCACACGAGAGAGGCCGAAGACGAAAAACAGACGCGCGCGCCGAGAGAGAGGCTCGGCTAATTTTGCAACGCCGACCCAAATGCACACCGCGAGAGCTGTGCCTACGGATTTTCCACTCGGGCTTTCCTATTCTAAGCGAATTTTTTTTCACTCGTTTTTTTTGCTTTGTGGGCGTAGGTTAATGCCCTCTCGTCAAGAGACGCAACGTCTTTATTGCCGCTTTTTAAGACAATCAAGCATTATTCGCTTAATTGCTTTCGAGTATCTTGGGTTTTTTTGTCGACTCGCTAATATACGGGATTGTTCTTGTCGTGTTTTAACCGAATCCTCGGTGTGTTTTTCTGTTTCAGGTGAGTCAGAGTCGAAAGTTAGCAGTAGGCTGAAGGAGAAAAAGATCGCCCGCCACTCGGCTAAGTATATTGACGATGTTATTATGCGCTGAGAAAATATTATTTATTCTCGCATTGTGCTTTGCATGTGTGTATGCAGATAAAATCTTTCGAGGTGCTTTACGGAGCGTAGAAAGAGAGAAAATGTTTACGTAATTTTAAAAACTTATTTTTTTCACGACTTATGGTTTCGCGCAGGTTCTGGAATATAATTAGCTTGTCGTAATAATGCCTCGTTATGAATAACATATTTATTTGATTAAGTACTCGCTAACTGCTTGACTAATTTTTTAATGCAACTGTTATTGAGTAAGTGAGATAAAAATAATTTAGTAATTTTTATAATCTTATTTTTCAATATTTTAAAGGGAAAAGTGAAAGTTTTCGGAGAAAATAGTGAACGCGGAACTTTGTAGGATTTTCCAATATTGTGTTTAAAAACGTTTGCTGTGAAATTCATGACATATTATCCAAACAACGTGAAATATTTTTTTCAGATATAAAAACAAAGAATGCGCACTGTCGCTGTAAAATGATTATAAAAAACGAAAATAATATTTTTTATTAACTCGAAGTAAATTCATTCATCAAGTGAATTTTAAGTCGGTTCTTGGAAAAAATATATTAAAACTTCGCCCGAAAGCTCGCGCGAAAATATGTGGAAAAATGTTATTAAAAGCCGATCCTATCGGGCAATTTTAACACGTGCATGAATACACCGTTTTTCATGCCTTTCATCCCTTCGGAGAAATTTTTTCGTTCAATTAAAAAAAAAATGGCATATTTATACACTAATTAAAAAATACGACGAGTAGCAGGTAGAAAATGGATATTTCATACTCGGATGATGATTTGACACATCATCCTCGCTAGAAAAATCACAGCCCTTTGAAGTTAACTTCAATTTCCATTTACCAGCTTTAATTACGAATTGCGCATGGAGTATCAAAGAGAATAAAAAATAAAAAATATCATCAAAAACGAAAAACACCCACATAACCTTTTCTATATTTAAATCTACAACCACCACTTCTCGTACACCCCACCGGCCCCTCCACATAATTCGATTTGCGGGTGGGGCTTGCGAAACACGTGTTTCCTGGACGACAGCCGCATGCATCCTATATATATATATCGAGCGCCTTTGGAGAAGCTACAGGTGTTCACGTGCTCACAGACACATATATACACGCACACCTGATCGCGAGGTCCTTACACCCGCGCGTGCGCATGCGGATCGATACTCACTCCCGCACGCGAGTTGGAAAAGTCCAGAGCTTATCCATACGCGATAAAGTTGGCAGCCACGCGCGCATGTGAGCTGTTCTGATTTGAAATTTTTCGAATTGCGTCATGGGATAGCTGTTGCATTACGTACGTATATGTATTAATGAGGTGGGAGGAATTTTAGGAATTCCGGTAAAGTACGTCAAGCATTTTTAGCCGTATCGCTGGTTTTTTTTATTTTTTTATACGCGTGATGTGCGCGGCTGAAGGATGTATATTTTATAAAAGCTACGTGGACGTATTCAATGTTGTCCGTTACTTAATATCACCTATTATTTCACGTCCAATTATACTATAACGAAGTGCAGAACTTTTCGAAGCATTCATTGACACCCAAAGCTCCGCCAATTTTTTCCTCACAAACACACACGTCTCATGGGCGTTCGTTTACGCGCGCGGCTTTATCTGCCAAACGCGCGCTCGCGCATATATATAATAATGACATTTGTTGTTTGTACTGTATGTGGCCACTCGGGACGCGTTATTCATCGGAGGGGCGGGGAAAGCTCTCGATATTTTCGTTATTTGCGTCAGTCGTTATATACGCGCAGCCACGGGGGTAAACAACTGCGTGCGCACGCGCGAGAATCCCGAATATCCTTTACGCAATCTTTCGATGTATTACGGAAAAAACTCGTATCGATGTCGGATGAGTTCTCTCGGTTGCCGTGTCTCGCGAACTTCAGTGTATAATTATATATATTACTTATACGTATTCTTGCGTAATTATGTATAACAGCAGCGGCCTCCGTTATTTTAAAGAGTTCATGTAGCTATGCTGCTGCTACAATTAATTATTGATAAAGCCGGAGAATTGATGGCAATTTGAAACCGCGGACAGAGATGATCGTTAATTAAGAAGAAAAAAAAGAGCGCGTAGGCAGTACGCGTGAAAAGCCATAAAACAGTCAATCTCGCGAAATTGACTGCATTACGAGGCCCCGATAAAACTTTATATATATTCGTGGCCTCGCCGCGATAATACAATGTGCCTTGTGTGTATAATTTAATCAGCGCAATTAGCAGCCAATAGAACCTCTCCCCTCCTCGCACATGCAACGAATTTCCCAAGGTTTCCCAACCACGAATTTCACTTTTTAACGTTGCGCTGCTCCTTGCTTTTCTCCATACACGTCGCTACCGATCATCTCCTTGCTGATTTTTTAAACTTTTTTTTTCATGTCCTCGAACAACGATGAGGAGGCGAGCGCGTGATGTTGTTCCCCTCTCTCTTGCGCTTCTCGTATACACGTGCGAATGCGACTTTCTTCGACCCCGATTTTCACTGAGCGCGCGATCGCGTCGTCGTGTTCGGCGGCGAATTAACGAGCCGCGGAACTTGGAAATCCTCCGTCGCCCGCCGTTGGTTGGCATAGGTGATCGGGTATGCGCAGGCTCCGGTTAAGAATTCCGCTAGAGTTCTTTTTTTTAAACGGCGGGTGGCAACAACGACGGTTGGTTGGGTGTTAATGTATTATATATAGTAGGCAAGCGTCGTGGGAATGGCTTTGCTGCGAAATTTCAAAAATGTTTTGAATGCTTGAATTTAAGGCTCGGGTTTGTGTATAATGATGTTTCTGTATACTATACTTGGATTTTAAGACGGTCGTGCTTTAACTTTCGTAGCTGGGTATATTTTTAGCTTAGGAAGGTTTCTAAAGCTAAAATAAGTATTTTACACATTTGTCTTTATTATTTTTTTCAGTTGTAATAATATACCCAATAAGTTATTAAAACGAGACAAACTTAATGGTTGTAGCTCGAAAATAAGCAAAACAAAACGATTTCACAAGCCAAATGGCATTCGTTGTAAAATCAATATTAGACTTCCGACATTATAATCGATAACATGCTCATAAAATAATTATAGGTCTCTCGATATGATTCACCTTCTCCCCCGTCAAGGCACTATACACTATATACACAGGCTACAAAAACGCACAAAAGCCATCTGCATTAATTTGACTCGCCCCACCTATACGTATAGCTGTGTGCATGACGGTCAAGGTCACAAAACAGCTGACTAATGGAAAAGAACAATCATCCTTACAATAATCTTCTCTTTTCTAACGAGCTGACGCTAATTTCGGCACGCCTGCCAACCACCACCACTGCTCGTGCGTTTCGTAATAACCCAATCGATGGCCGCGACGCGCGTGCAGGTGACATCACTGTATAATACCACCGCGCGAAGGAAGTCGTTTAGTGTTATTGGCATATATACATCACACTCGCTTTTTTCCAATCAGCGCTATAGGACGAGCCCAGCTCGCCTGCCCATTATTGGCTGCTTTGTCGCGCTTCTCGTTGCATTATTTTACAATAAATTAGATGCTCTCGGGAAAGAGAGAGAAAAAAAACGCAGCACACGCGCGACGATGATGATGATGATGCAAGCGGTGTGATTAGTTGCGACGACGCTAATGACATTGTTGTGGGAGTGCGATAGCTAAAACCGTGTGTGTATATATATATGACGCTTTTCGTTCCAATTTTCCAATCTACTGATTTACGGCGGGCAAAAAGTTAACGACGCGATATACACGCAGCGCTCGGCGTGCAATTATTCTCTAATAAAATGCAAAAAGCGCAATTTCGCTGCCACTGGCGGTATAATTCAAGAGCGATCAACAATTACACAGCAATAGAGAGACACACATACGCGCTCACACATACTCGGGAACTCGGAATTCATAAACTCGATTGATTTTCCATACCGCGCTGCTGCTGCCGCCGCTGCTTTGTTCATTCAGCACAGACACGCACGTGTTCCTGAATATTTAACGCTGGCATATAGAGACGCGCTCGGCGTGCATGAGGAGCTTGTGGATCGAAAAATCCGTGTTCCCGCGTGCGCACGCATAGATCGGAACGCGCGATCTATAATACAGGTACGGAGCACGCGAGCAGCGATTCGCGATGGAAACTTTTCGAGAGGCCGAATTTCTCGGCGAGGGTTAGAGAGCGAGGCGATAAACAAAAAACAGCGGGCGAGCGAGGAATTTATGGCGAGACGCCCGGCGAAAACAGTACAAATGGTGCGTGTATATATAACTATCTGTGTGTGTGTGTTTTCGAGAAAACGGACGTGATGATTGTAATCTGTCTGATGTCTGTTTGTCGGAGAGAGAAGAATCAATTAGAGCGCGGAATCGCTGTGGAAGTTTAAGAGGCGCGAAGTTAACGTATGTTTTCGATTCATCATTTTTTTTGGGATTCTGATAGTGTAAGTGTAGGCTTGACTGCACACGTGCTCCCTCTCTCGTATATAGAAGCTGCGAACGATACGAGAGCGAGATAAGGAAGGAATTATCGCGTGCGATTTATATTCAATATTAACCAGTGCCTCGATATGTATAGAGCTTTAATTAAATATTATTCTCGTACATACAAACGGCCGTAATTCAATAAAGCTGTTTACCTTTCCAGCCAGATTTAGTATAGCGAAATAGATCAAATTTTTTATATAGAGGTTTTTTTTTATTATCGGTTAATACCCGCGTAGTTAAAACGTAATTTCGTATTCCGGTGTACGTATATATATTTGCCCTCTATATACGTGCAGAAAGTATGTGAATCGACCGATCGCTGCCGAAATTAACGGTCGACGTTACGTATTAGCACGCGGAAGTATTTTTAGTCCACGTGCCATGGGGCGTTTATAATGAAAGCCCCCTAATGCCTTTCATTCATTTGCGCGGCGAATGAATAATAGATGTGTTTTCGGCACGGGAAAGTGGAATTCCCCGCGTAATTTGAGAAGGTGTAATAAAGTAAAACAATAAAGTCTCCAGTTTCGAAAGCGTTGTTTAAACAGTCAAAGTAAAAAATGAGTTAACAGATCATATTTTAGAATATTTATATTGTACATAAATGATCGTCTTAATCTGTTGTAGACACTGATACTTCTATTGTATCGAATAAACGTGGAAAAAAAAGTTATTCATCGTTGACACACATTTGTAGATTAAAATGCTTTCTGGTATGCTTTGTACTCGCTGGTGTACACAGAAGAAAATTTCAATTTGTGAAATGTGAACGCGAGTACGAAAAAAATAAGAAAAAAACGAAACAGAAGTGCTTTGTTTGTTTAAAGAAACGTGTTTTACAAGCCTTGTTTTTTTTTTTTTTTTATTGAAATTGCCGATGAATATGCATGTTAAAGATATATTTTATTTGCAATCCTTTAAGTAAACACATTTTACGAAATTCAGGGTCATTGGACTAGTGCCATTATTGCAGCGCTGTACTTTCCCTTCCGTGAAATGTATTATTTCCTATTCATATTTGTGACGGATTTCCAATCAAAGAATTTACTGATAGCACGGTATAGACTATAAATGCTCGATAAGATTATGAATTACAATGATAAGAGCACTTGAAGTATTATTAATATTATAATACTTAATATGAGATTACAAGGCTGTACACTTGTACTTCTGTGAAATAGCATGAGAAACTTGCACACGTATCTTGCACGCTGTAATTAAAATAATTTTTCTGTGTAAATACTGAAACTTTTCAATTTCAACCTTTACAAAAATAGAATTCTAAAATGCACTCTTAAATACATTTAAAATAATTAACTATCTTTAAAACCAATCTAGTCTCCTTGGCCAAGGAAAATTTTTCAATTTAACAATTCAAATTTATCATAAACCTGTTGTCGCAATCGCCGAACGAATCTCTAATTTTAGCTCCAGTTTGAATAACAAACTATTTCACAATAACCAATAATTCTTTCCCAAATAATAGGAAACTTTGCCACTTGAATAGCGCGGCCCTGAACACGGTAAACATATTACGAAAATGCCTTAAAAAAAGTTATCCAAACAAAAAAAAAAAAAAAAATCATTCAACACTTTGCCCCAAAATCAATACATCCGCTCCGACTGCCTATATACATATTTATGAAACTTCGAAAGTCAACAGTTGCTCAGAGCAGCAGCCGCAACTTGTGATACCACACGTGTGCTAAACTTGTGCCCGCACTTCTTCGCATAATTTTTTCATCGACCCCTCATCTCCCGCCCACGCGAACCGCATCGACGTTACGTTCCGGCGAGAAAAACAACGTCTTTATTTTTCATGCCTCGGGTCCCCTCATCCACGGAAATGAGAGCTATAGAAGTACGTTTCAACCCCGGATTCCGCCCACGCGTATATATTTTCGTTATTAATCCCGCCCTCTCTTCCCCGTGTACCACTGACGTCTTCTAATCGCCGAAAAGTCACTGTGGCGTCAACATCAGGGGGGCGTAGGAGTGTATCTGCGCCTGCGCTCGGGTTCTCGTAAACAGCCGCGTAATGTATGTACATACATATATATTCTGCAGCGGTGGAGCGGAAAGTTTCCTGGACGAAAACTGCGCGTGCGTGCGTGACGCGAGTGAGTGAGATGCTGAAAATCAGCGGCGTTTGCGCATATACACGCGAATGAAAAAATAAATGTCGACGTGGAATGGGTATATTGAAGAGTGAGTAAAGCAGATGTTGATGAATGAACAATCGCTTGTTTATCTGGAGCAGTCAACAGGTATACGGAAAAATAGATATGTAGGTACTCGGAGTTTTATCAGATATATATACATTGGGAGACGTCGCGTGGGAGAGCGAGTTCTTTTTTCTCTCTATTTCGGTTTTAATATTTCATCCCCCTCTGTCCCGCTGTAGCCGTAGGAATGGAATATTTTAGTCGACCCCTCCGGATATCTCTCGTATAAAGTGAATGAACGAAATAATTTGACGTTGAGATGCATTAAGGATTACGGCAATCATTTTCTCGGTATATGGGGTGTTTTTATATATTATACAGTGGCTCGATTATAATAATTAATGGCAAAATAACGAAGGCACTTTGACGTCTGCATATTTTTGAGATATAATTTATAAAACCTTGAAGTATTCAGCATATATTGTTCGGTAACGCGGTAAACAAATAAATTCGTTTTTTTTCCGAGTAGAAAGTTTTTATCGTGTTATATGCTCGTTATATTAAGTAGAAAAAAAAGAAGGCTGATTCATTAAACGATCCGCGCGGCACAAGCCGCAAGTGTAACTTTTTTTTTCGAGACTGACGTTTTTATTGCTTTTTAGATTTAACAGTAAGAGTCACGTAAGTAGATGGACTGGGCGATAAAGCAATTAAAATAAAAGCGTACGCTTTAGCAGCGTTTAAAGAAGTTCTTTTTACTGACTCTAGTCAACATTCTTTAAAATCTTGGAACACAGTTTGCGGTACAACCGTAATGTTTCGAATTTGATTCATATCATTCTGTGTTCTTATTACTCTCGCTACACGAAAGAGATTACGCGGTTCGTTTCTTTGCTATAAAAACAGCTTATCTATTTTCTCGAATCTGCCTTTCTAGACTAAGAAAAGAAAAACTAGTTTAACCAATTTTGGGTTGCTTGTACAAATTATTCGCATCACACTTATAAAATAAACGTTAATCGATCCAATCAAATTTTAGTTACAGCCCAGTGCCTCTGCTACACATTATCAATTCAATGAGAACTTATAAGTTTCTAAGAGAGCCTCGCAGCTCTTCTACTTATTCGTCACCCCATTCATCATCACTCATCAAA
>UXGD01007099.1:0-11482 GCA_900474315.1 Torymus auratus | reverse complement strand
GTGTGTGTGTGTGTGTCCATATACGCATGGATTTCAGCTTCTACTGGTCGATTTTAACCGGACAGGTCTTATTTTCTTTGTTTTTTTTGGGTGATGGCGGGTAAAAAATCCGTTTTGTGATTGGGCCGATGCGTTTTTGTTTTATTTCAAATTTTCGATTTTCTCAAAATTTATTTTTTTATTTTTTTTTAATGACAGGATCGAGATATTTGATTTGGATGAATTAAAATACCTATATTTTCTAAAAAAAATTTTGTAGCTGTCACGGTTCTATAACTCCCAAACAAAACGGTCAATTTTGTTGAGAAAAATCATGATAATGCAGAAAATAAATAGCTTTAATCTGTAAAAATTTGAATTCATTCTGTTTGTTAGTTTTTGAGGAAAAAATTGCAAAATGAAGAAAATGAGTTTTGTATGTCCAACGATTACGTGAATAAAATTCACTTAATCGCTTCAAAATTCTTTGTGGAGGTAGATTGTTGGTAGTTCTCGGTTGAGTTCTTTGGGCAAAATGATTGATCCATAAATTTCAGATGTTTGAAGTTAAATTTTTTTTAACCTTTTCTTCAAATCGTAATTTCTCGAGAACGGCTCTATGTATCAAAATGGGATGGGGAGTATTCAAAATTAATTTTCTAGCTATCACGGTTCTTTAGTTATTGACAAAAATAAAAACGTGTTTTTTTTAAAGCTTATTATAACTCCCTAATGATGTTTTCCTCTTTTAAAAAAGTGATGGATCAAATCTGTCATCACAATAAAACTGTTTTTATTTGTTTTTGTAGACTCATTTGATTGGTCGCCAAAATATAATATGTCTGATTATCAAGATTGAATTCTTGAATTTAAGTATTGAAAACGGCTGAATAATTAAAACTGTATGAGAAAAATTACATTATTTTATTTATCAAACTTACGTTATTATCATAGAATTTAAACTCAAAAAAAACTTTTAAATTAAAACTAACTTGATCATGTTCATAACCTCAAACACAAAAAATCAATAGATAAATAATACGCGTGAAGCGCGTTGAACGTAGCTAGTATATTATATGTTATATGTTATATATGTATAAATAAATAAATAAATAAATTTAAAAATAAATACTTTATATCTTCATAAATGAATTTAATTATAATTATGTCACAAATTGTTGTAAAAATTATAAATTTTGCTATTAAAAATTAATTAATGGAATCACCAAATTAAGTTTGAGGAAGTTACGGGCCAATTTTTTCAAATTTATAAATAATAAATATAAGCTTTTATTTTCAAGAGAAGTTTTTAGCGATTTTTCATTTAGACAGTTCATTTAGACTGTTTTTCATAAAACAGACAATTGTTTTTTTCTAAAAAAAAAACATAAAATTGGGAATTTTTTCTATACTTTACATATAGACGGTAAAATGCATGTTTATCGGGACGTATACGAGGCCGTGGGACTCAAGCTTATCTCGTGTGACTTTGGCGCTGGCGTAACTGCAGATAGGATTCTCTGTTTCGTGAGTCTGATTTATCGCTCGCTGCACAATATAAAAGGAAGTGACGAGGATATTGAATATTCACTTATCAGCTGGATGCATTTGTAAAGTTACATTACCATTGGAAATTGCAGTTTATTTTATTCTTGTAGTAAACATTATTAAAATATAAAATCTATCTTTATACAACGACAAATGGTTTGTATTCAAAATGCAAATGCGATATGCACATTCCTACGGAATAGCTATTTCACTTTTATAAACCCTTTAAAATATTTAATGAATAAAACGTGTTGCTGCATTATTGAGCTTTTATACGATTATCAATATATATGTATGCTAACGGTAACATATTAATAACTTTCGGCCTAACGGTGAATAGATCTTTTATCCCTCAAAATTTGCATGCATTTTCATTTTGACAGCTCCAAAAGGTTATATTGTTATACTGTCCAATATGGCACGCTTCTGAAATCGCAGCTATATACACACACGTCACGATTGCAAGCATAAACGCATTTATTATTGCGCTCGAAAATCACAAATTGTATTACGCAAGCACTATACTATATACCCACACAACATTCGTCCTATATATACATGCTCCCGGCAAAATCAGTTCACTTTTTCACAAATTACCGGCAGTCGGCGTGCGAAATAATACAAATATGGCGTAAAGTGGGTAGCAAGACCCACGCAAAATTAAACGTGAAAAATAGATGAGAAAATCGAGGCGCGAAGAAAGAGAACGTATACATGAGCACACACACACACACCATACCCCGCACGCGCAAAAAAGAAACGACTCGGGAGTGAAGAAGTAGGAGCCCCCGTTCCGCACATACACACACAGAGACTCACACACATGCATACACGCCCACGCGGGGAAAAGAGCCGCGCGGTTAGCAGGAAAGAAATAAGACGGCGTAGAGGAGGAGGCGGCGGTGGTATAAAAAGGAGCGTGCGCGAATATACAAGAAAATGGGAGAGCCGCGCGCGCGCCACCCGCTTTAAGAAGTGCCTCCGGCAAAGAGCTGCTCCCATTTTCGAGCACCCGCCGCCCGCCTATGCGCTACTGCAGCGCATGTATATATATGTGGGTGTGTGTGCGCGGGTGCACCGAATTCCGGATTCCTTCTTCTCATACTCCGCTCGTTTTTTTCGCCTCTCCCTCTCTCTCGCTCGCTTACTCCTACGTGCATATACCAAACGTTTGTAGCTGCATATATATTTATATATACAGATATAGATAGAGCGAGAAGGAAGTTGCCGCTGCGCGGAAATGAGGAGAGGCGAAAATCGGAGGGGTGGATTCTTCGTTTATTAGGTGCTCCCGGAATTTATATACGGGCGCGAATCACGACGCGCCGAGGTGCTCGAGTCTCTGTTTTGAATACGATGAGCGGTTGAATGCGCTATAAACTATATATTGCATTGTCGACGAATTTAAGATTTTTAGTGCTTTTGCTCTGCATATTATGTAGATCGAGAGAATACAGAGATATGGTCGTTGTGAAAATTGGAGTTTGGTATTATTAAGAGGGGATATGATACTTGTAGCTCAAAATTTATTACTTTTGTATACTTTTACGACTACAAGTTTTTGCAAAGATTAACAGTTAGTAATGACAAGATTTTAACAAAAATGTTGATTGACTCTTGAGTTTTGAAATTATGTAGTATACTTGGATGATGACTAGAATATTTGTTGAATCTCCTAAACATATTTCAACATGATTTCAGGATTCAGTCTAGTCTTAAGTAATTGCATTGTATGCGTTCAACTTAAAACAAGCTTGCTTACTATCTAAATATATTAAAAGTACTAGTTTATATTCAGTTTTTAATATTCTCTATAATGCAATATTTTAACAATAAAAAGCTGGAAATAAATTTACATTGTATTACTGAGCTATGCTTCTATTCCAGAAAAATGTTACTACAAAGATAGCATTTTTTTGTTCAGCAACTAAAATTTCTCAAACAAACTTATACTTCAACCCTGTTTACAACTGTTTCAATCTGCATATTTCAGCACTTGTCAGTGGCATAATTGGATCAAACATATACATTCGCATTCGTAAACAGTAAGTTCGCGTAACACTAGGTTATGCAATAACAGTATACCCTCAATTACTCGCGAAAGTCTATATGCGCACACTATACATTACTCAGCTGTATGCTTATACACTGGATATTTGAAGTATGATTCTTATTTTGCATCTCACCCCACTTCTTACCTCCTGGCTAAGCGCTAGCTGAATTTTTTTTTCAGTTTATTTCTCTCGCTCTCTCCCTCCACGAAGCATTCAATTTTTCTAGCTGCTCCAAATTTTCGCATGAATGCACACAGCGAGTGAGCTAGCGAGCGAAGGAAAGCTAAATTTGATGATCTTTAGTGCTATGACCCGGTTTGCGCGCAATTTAAAGGCGCGAAAAAATAATAAAGATTATAAATAGAATTTGCGGCAGCTCCATTGAAAGAGACGTTGAGAGAAGAGAGAGATTACATTCACTTGGGAAATTCGGTCACGCTGAAAGCCGGTTATTTACGCGTATTTTTTGAAATTTTTTTTTCACCGAGATTGCGCGCGAGTAAAGGGTATATGAATACTTTTGATGAACGCTGATGCTTTTTCTTAATACTTGATATTCATCTTTTAAATATTTTGAAAGCTGAAGTACAATATTTATTTTATTTTATTTTTAAGAATCCTCTTAGGTGAATTCATGATTTTAATGATTGTTATAACACGAAAGAAAAATTCACAGACATCATGATTATTTGAAGTGCCAACACACAGTATATCTTTTACGAAAGGAATATATAAAATTTTTATTAACTTTATCCTATTAGTATGAATATTTGAGAATGAAAAGCTTCTAAAGATTTTATATGTGAAATAAGGGTTGAGTAGGGAGATAATTTATTGTATAAAAACGTTGATTTTATGTTTCTTATATGCAATACGGTTGATTAATAAAACGTAGTAATTTTTCCAAAAGCAACTTAGATTTTCTTTTACAGTCGTCACATTGCTTTAAATGCGTAATTAAACAAAGTGATATAATGGGTGCCGAGGAGTAGGCAAAAGCAATGCAGATAGCGATAATGCGCGTTGCAAGGCTTAAATGAGAAGGAGAGAGAGAGAGAGAGAGAGGGAGAGAGAGAGCACGAGAGAAAAGGAGAAGCAGAGGGAGGATAGATTGGTCCGGGGTTGCAGCGCCGGTGCGGCACTCGACCAATTGCGCGAGATTAACGTTTATTCACGGCGACCCACGGACCTAAACGCCCGACAATCGAATTCAATTTGCGTAATTCCAACATTAAATTCCGCTTTTTCTCCTTTCTCTCCTCTTCCTTCTTCTTCTCGTTCCTCCTGCTTCTTTTCCCGTTCTTACTCGCACCTTCCTCCTTCTTTCTTATGCTCGTTAATCCGATCCCTTTTTCCGGGCGATAAGGTGTACGCTTCGGTGTTCATGTACATACATATCGCTTTAAGAGTATTTCGCGCACTTGATGAATCGCTAAATTAAGCGACACGGACAACGTCGTATATTCGAATGAGAGGATAAAAGAAACATTTTAAATGTAGAAAAATGTATACCAATAACTGAGGCTACTTTCTTCTATTCTATATAAATTTGATAAATTAACTTACATATATTTACAGAGTATATTTTGTAAATTTAAGTAAATATTAGTATTTTTAAATTATGTTTCCATAAAATACTTTATTCACTTTTTTAATATTTTTCACCTGTATGTCCCGCCCTTAAATACGGCAATTTATCTTTATAAGAACATCTTAAAATTTTATAAATTTAATATAAGTTTATTGAAATAATCAACCGTTCTACCAATAAGTTTTTCACTCAATAGCATTTTATGAAAATTTTATTTCATCCCTCTATTAAGCGGTGAAATATTATCGTACTTTCTGAGCAATAACGTAATGCTCTTACGCTCATTTTCCAACTGTTATCTTCATATAATTACGAAGTCGTCAAATTAGTCATATTAATCATTATTTTCGTCAATCTTTATTGTAACACAAATTTTTAGTAATCAATACATTAAAGTACAATGTAGTTATTTTTCTTACTGGGAAGATATATTTTTTTAAAGTAGTTTATTGAATTGCATGATATCAGCTCTACCATTTAAAAATAAAAAAGCACAATTTTGATATTGAAAATTTGTAGATTGTTACGGATGTGTTATCCGAACATATACAAGAAAAATTGCAAAGGTTCCTCTAAGAGGAAGCAAAAGATACTAGGTGTGCAATTATAATATGAGATGATTCTGAAAAAAGTTAGTGGTGACAGTCTTGGTTAGTTGATATAAAAGTGCTATGATAGAATGTAAGTTTTTATTTCCAAACTCCTGAGGAGTTGAACCGTGTGAGCATAGGTAATTATGATGTCCACTTTATATCAATTTACCGGTTCTCAAAGTAATTCATTATATACACCCTTCTCGCAATCACTATTTCCTGCAGACATGCGCCATTTTTCAATAAATGCTTGCATCAAACATCTTCAACAATGTTTCTGAGTATTTTTTATCCGAAAAATTTTTCATTTTTCTAAAGCAAACACATTAAAACGTTAAAAAACAGTATGTCATTACAAATATTAACTAAGCATTGTACGGTCAATGTGTCGTGAAGGTTGTCGTGACTACCAGTAATCGGTCGTCTAACGAGCGTTTTTGCGTCATCCCCACGCATCTCACGCATCCTCTTTCTCGTTTTTTTTCATGACGGTCAGCGGTGCTCTAGGCGGCACTGTAATTAAAGTAATATAGCTCCTCCCTACACGTTCATGTCGTCGTCATCGTTGTCGTCGTCGTCGTGCGAGTAATTAAATTGTTGCGTTGGCCGTCGCAGCGGCGACCGATCGCTCATCACAAGGATCTCCGAGCGGGCATGAATAATGCAGTCGCGTCCCTCTTTCCGAAATGGCGAAACACGCGCCCGAACGCCGCCGCAATGAAATGGCTTTTTATTCGCCGGTCTTTTAATAAAAGCTGCGACGAAAAGGAAGATTAAGAGGCGAGGGGTAGGGACTATGTGCGGAGAAAGGAAGCGAAAAAGAGGTATGAGGGAGGCGGTGGAAAATGAAAGAGAAGAGCGAGGGAGAGAGAGAAAGGACACGTGGAATCGTTAATGAAACGTCCGTTAATGCAGAGAGAAAGAGAGGGAACCACCGCGCCTTATCGCTCTCGGATCTCGCCGCGCTCTTGGCAATAATTACGCTAAGTACACGTGTACCACTCGTCCTAAGCACGGACGCACACGCGACTGGATACTTACGTTCGTACATGTGTGTATATGTGTGTATGAGGATTGCACGCAAGTGTGGGTGGGTCTGGGTGTACCTTTGCTTTTGGTCCTGCATTAATCGCGCGAGACGTTGGGAGCGCCGTATTTTTGTCGCGGTTTTGAGTCTCTGCCAAAGGAAGATTTTACCTCTATGAAATGTTTGATATTTTACTTTGTGATGATGTTGTATACTTTATCATAATGAATGTAAATGTATTCTAAATCCTGAATTGTATGATGACAATATTCGTTATAAATCATGGTATTATGTAAAATATAAGTATATTTATAAGTGGTATAAGAAAGATGAAAAGATTCATAGAAATTTATAGAAAGAGTATGATGCAAAATTATATGCAGACGAGCAGAGTTAGACGTTACTCTTCGACTCATGTTCAAACGATATTTCAATTAAACGTGCGATGACGGATGTTTTAATAAAATAATATTAAAATCAAATAATATCAAGTTATATTAAAATTTAATATTAAATAATATTTAAATTGCATGGCTTTCTTGTTGGTTCTACACAGAAAAAAGAATTATTTATTCTAACTAACCTTGATTACAATAAACACACAATCCCAAAGATAGTTAAATTAACGAACAATTATTGGTTCCGCCAAACATTTTGACTTCGCTATAACTTTTATTATCCATTTTGTTACTTTATCATCGCCCCTCCTTGCTGACTTCATTCGGAAGCATCTACAATAACATGTACTTTAATTCGCAGCCAAATGGAACAGCCAAAAGCATATTCAAGAGTAAAATCAACCCTACCACAGCAAGTCAAGAGCACCGATAATCAAAGTCGAAGGGTTGCGCAGACCTCGTCCCCTCCCGCAGAGCCGCCAACCACAGACCTTCAATCCTGAAAATCGCATCAGTAGAGAGAGAGAGAGCGCCCCTCCTCGCAGAGCCAGGCTGCATAAATTATCATCGCCTCGCGCGACGACGCAACCAAGCAAAATTAGCCGCAGACGGCGCACTGAGAAGTACTGGCTACGCCAGAGTTAGCAGACAACATGACATCTTGCGTGTTGACAACTGTCAAAAGTATGGATGAGTAGCACGTAGTCAAGTAAAGAATATTTTGCTTTACTTTTTAAAGACAGTTGAATATAGAAATAGACTCTGACCATTTAAAATGAACCGTTGGTGTAGGTGCAATACAAAGACAGAGCTGCGATGGTTGAAATGGTGGTTGATACGAAGCGCACAGTTGCCGTGATCTTCGTTGCAATCCTAGGTCCACACCGGGTTGTAGGTAGTGTTAGATTCACAGAAAGTATAGCAGCAGAAATAACTAACTACCGCTTCGTCACAGATTTACTCAGCTAGTTCATTCGCGTGCTCTTACGCACCAACACTCCCAGTTCGCTAAAACGTATATAGAGTAGAAAATGATGACGCTTGTTTGACGAATAAATTAATTTGGTTTTGTAATTTCATTTACCTAAATTGTTACTCTCATAAATCGTACTTTTCTAGAAATGGATTCAGTTCATTAGCAACAATATCTGGCTTCGTCATGTGGAGGTGATGACCTCCTTCGAGGGAAACTAGCCGAAAGTCTTTATTTGTTGCACTCATGACTTCTGCCGTTTCTGTCCAGTACTTTTCTAGATGAGAGTATGGTGTGTGCGATGCTTTAATTGATAAGTACGGGCAGGTGATACGAGATGACAGTTCTTTGATATCTTCTGCTGAGTAATTAGCACTAAATCGTTCAAAAGTTAAACGGTAGTCATGAGTGTAAGAATATGTGCCATCATTATTCTTCTTAGCACCTCTAAGCATTAAAATTTTCGTTGTAGGAACATCTAATGAAGGGGGTACCATTGCTTTTATCTGCTTTTCAATAGCCACTTCTTCCGGATAACTGGGCAGATCACTTTTGAATTTTTTCTCAAACTGTATTAACTTGTCAATGGCTTTTGCTTGTTTGTTTGCATGCTTTACTGCTCCTTGTGTTCCGTATGTCACTGCCTCTATACTTATGACAAATTTAACTTCTTCAGGATACAAATAAGCATAATTGTAGCACAAAAGTCCTCCCATCGAGTGGCCTAGTAACTTCACTTTGTGCCAGCCAAAGTGTTTCACAACTATCCTCATCGCTTGCACACTTGTTATATTGTTGTACTGCATCCCACGGGGAAACCAGCTTGATAAACCATGACCAGGCAAATCTATTGCCAGGATTGAAGAATTCTTCAACAGTGGAGCCAAATTATCAAAGCTGCCTGCATTGTCTTTCCATCCATGGATAGCCAATAACGGTTGCTTATTAGGCGATCCCCATAACTTTGCTATAAATAGAATGGGGAAATCTTCAGCTTCCTCCTAGAGCATCACATCCAGCTAAAAATCAAACATCCTTCTTACCATCTATTTTACCCCATGGGACATCGATTTGAACAGGGATGAATTGGGGTTCCGTTGCAAAATTGACGTTCTGCTGAATTCCCCTGGGAGCCACCAAGTATCTAGCAGCCTTTTTGCCCAAAATCCCAAACTGCCTTTCCAGCATCTTGCCTCTGAAAAACCACAAAACTTTCAGTCAACTAATCTCACACAATTCTACGAGCGTCATTGTATCATTCTCACATTAATATCCTGAGATACCATGTGTCACGTCGACCGAAGGGTCTCTTCTTGGTCACCCTTGTGACCAAACAGGAACCGACGAACAGCAGAACGTGCGAGCATCTATCGTGAGAAATATCCTCGTGTCGCCTTATATAATATCAGAGCACTGTGCTCTTTGCGCAATCGGTATTCATATAAGCGACCGAAAGATAGTCAAATGATATTGCAAATACTATAATCGTGAATCAGTGAATATTCGCAAATAATCAGTGGATGTACTTATAATTGATAATTAGTGAAAATCTACTGATAATTGGTGAATATTCACTGATTAACATTTATCGCAGTACTTACAATTATTTGATTATATTTCGATCGATCATATAACGAGTACCGATTACGCAGACACGTGTACGCTAGATTAAATTAAATTTAAAATTTAGACAGTACTAGCCATCTCTAAGCGCTCTTTGCGCGACGTAATTTTAGTAAAATTTCGCGTCACTTTTGCCTACCATAGCCTAGCAACCCATTACTCTCACTCACCAAATCACGAATAAATACATATCATAGCAAAATTTTTAAAGATAGGATTCCATACTAATATAACTTTAAAGTATAATATAATGCAACGAATAATTTAAGCCCTGACAGGTTTAAATTAATGCAGTGTAAGCTAAACTGCAAATCGTCATAGTTTTGAAAAATTCCATTTTTTCCGAGTTCAACAATTTTTTTTGTCATTCTATACATTCTAGTTATTTTTGACAAAAGCGTGCTTTTCAAAATTGTTCATGAAAATTGTTAATAACAATTAAAGACACTACTTTCAGACTTTCTATAGCAAAAATTCAGATTCAGCGGGTGAAAAAAATTTGGTAGAATCCAGGATCCAGAAATCGGCCACAAATCATAAATGTAGCCGCTGGACTAATACGCCTACTATACGTAACCACGACGAGCACGATACGAGCCAAGTTTTGCGTACATCTACGTGCGTGCCTGTGGTCTGCACGCGCGGGGGTGTTGTAAGCGCCGCGCCGTATCAGATGTCGTGACACCTATAGGCCAAGTGCCGCGCGTATATCGCTGATATGACATGACTCACCCTCTACGCGCGTGGGGATGTCGTGCGCGCGCGCGAGCTCGTATACTCGTTTGTGCCTCGTGTTTCGCTGCTGAGTGCATATAGCGCGAATCACGGCCGCGCGCTTGAGCGCCGCCGTCGTTACCGCCTGGTCGAGGATCTCTTAATGTGCCATATGGGTGCGTGGCGCGTGTGGATGTGTGGGTTTTCGAAAGGTGTTATTAGGGCTGGTTTACATATACTCGGGGCGTGTGTCGCTGCTGTAAAGTGGGCTTTATGAGTTTCATTATATTTTCTTAATATTAAGAGTGATTATGAGATAATTACGTAATTGGGGATCGTATAAACATACATAATTGGGGGTCGTATAAACATACGCAATTGGGGATCGTATACAAGGTAGATATTTTTTGAAAATTTCGCCTATAAATAATCCAATATACTTTTATAATTATGGTTTTTCCATGTGCAAAGAGTGCTTTAGAAATTTATATTTTAAATTTAATTTTATGAAATATAAAACAGATTTGTATGATGTCTTATATACCAATGCAGAGAATTGATTTTTCAATTTATTTTATACCAGCAATATTATAAAATGTGAGAGTTTAGTAAGTATAAGGCAATTGTTTATACATAATGCCAAGATGAAATAAATGATATACAGATCACTGATGGTGGAATTAAAAGAGTTAATTATTATAATTATAAATGACAAGATTTCACATTAACTTATACTTACTTTTTTCCAGCTCTGTCTTTAAAATTTCACGCACGATCCAGCACAAAATTTTTGTGAAATCAAATTTTGTTAAAATTTCAGATGAATCTATTGAATAATAAAGACGAAATTTGAAAAACCGCAAGATGTCATATTTTGGGGTTAATATAGTAATATACGACGTTGCGATTTTTCAAATTTCGTCTTTATTTTCCAATAGATTTATCTGAAATTTGACTAGGAATTAGATAATAAGTTTGCCTT
>UXGD01007098.1:0-11482 GCA_900474315.1 Torymus auratus | reverse complement strand
ATACTTTATATAAAAACGTGGTTATTATAATTAACGATGGTATTTCTTAGATACCTGAGACATATGGACTCGTTGCAACATCGAGACCGAAAATGCCATATTTTCGTTTTGGAGCTGGGCGGGAATGAGGCACTTTCGGTTCTCCACGGGAGTAAAATTGGCCAGCCCACATCTTGCCTGCGGCTCGGCTGGCAATTTACATGAGATATGAAATGTCCAACTTTTTTCCTCCCTAAGTGCGTAATATATTAATTATTATCCATTATTATTCATTGACGAATTCGTAATTGCATAATTTTTGCACAATTTTAATGCAAAACGTATTACGAGTTGGTACTTAGAGAGTAAAGATATATAAGTTCGTGGTTCCGGGGACTTCTACAGTCAATGAACGCCCTACTAAAATAAGCCCATGTGGGACCCATTTTTCGAAATTTTGTGAAATTTCTAAAAATACATGGGTATGAGAGTTACAATAGATGTTTTCATTAAAACCTTTTATTCAAATTTTATTACAAATGATTGATAAATAAAAAGATTGGTTAAAAATCATATTAAAAGTTAGTCATGTAGGTCCTATGTAGGACGTATGTGGGAAACATGAGGAAAACATATGGGAACCATGTGGAACCCAATGGCACTCCGCAGCAAAATCTCACATGGGTCCCATATAAGTTCTACAAGATTGCCACGAGGCCCCGCAAGGATTCCACATGGTTACCACATAGTTCCCATCTGTTTCCCCCGTGGGTTCCATATGAGCTTTTTCAGAAGGGTCAGAATACTCGCGCCCAGACTATTAGTAGACAGATATATAAATGTGCTAGACTTTGCAACATGAAAAGAAATGTGCTAGCGATATGTCTTCGTGGGTACCGTCAACAAAACGACGAATATGGGTTTAAAAATATAATCATAAATATTTATTTATCAAGATGCATACTCTTGAAGTTAACATCATTTATTCATGTTTTTTTTGAGATTTCACAATAATACACTGCTAAATTAAAAAGAGCATCGATTTTTCATAAGATTTCTCACCTTATTTGTCACTCCTCCACAATCACCTGAATTTTCATATAAACTAGGTACATTCAATGCGGTTTTCCCATATTATGATTATTTAAATAGGATAATAACTTAATTTTGATAAATAAACACAATCAAACAATGCAGAAGAAGCCTAAGGAGTATTTAATTTTACGAATAATTAATTATTATTATGTTTATAATAATAATAATTAATAAATATTTAAAAGTTGTTAATAATTTAATAATTTACAAACTGTTCAAAACTGTTCAAAAATTTTACATACAGTTACAAACGATTAATAACGTCCAACATCCTACATGTTGTAACATTTTTAAAGTTAAGTTTAACATTGTTAAGTTTTTAACATTTTTGAACAAAAATATTTCCGCTAGGGAATATTTACTAAAAAATAAGGTAATTAATTAGGTGAACAAAAACGTGAGAAATCAGAAAAAATCAGGTGAATGATCAGATGCGAAGTCAGGTGATTATTGCGTTACTAAATCAGGCGATAATGGCTTGATTTTTGACCAGACTAATCACCCCATTTTTTCAGCTGTGTAAGCTCTAAAAGTTTGTCATCACAGATAAAGCCCAAACTATATTTATTTATTATTTATTTAATTTGAAAACAGAAGGTTAAATCGCAATTTCATTTCCGCTAACTCACTGTGTCTCACGTTCCCGTACATTGAAATTCTCTTGTATGCGTCTGCGCGCGCGTGTGTGTGTGTGCGTTTGTGTGTGTGTTTAATGGTCAGAGGAGGCATATAAAGAGCACGTACAAATAATTACTAAAAGGCAAAAAAATGGTACAATTAATATTTTTGATTTTACTTTAAAACAATTCCAGGCACTCATATTTTTTAATATTCTATTCTGCAACGAATCTCACTTTGCATTTTACAGTAATTATTTAGATTCAGTGTAAATAATTGCAACGATTAAAAACTGTTATAATAAAAAAATACTATAAAAAATAATTGTTTATTTTCTTTTATATTAATAAAAATATCAGCACAATACAATATCATGTACCAGTGGACAACTAATGCAATATTATTAACAATAGTAAGTGTATAGTATATCCGGCACACAAACACTGTCTTTATATACTAGGATTTTTGGATATAACGATGTGGGACTAAGAATCTAATCAAAATATATCAAAATGTAAGTTTTTAAAGTTGATATATGAATAAAAAAAATAAAACATATAATTATACCGTAAAAAACGCATCTGCTATTTTGTACAACAAATTTGTGTGTATCAATTTTAGATATTGAATTAAAAAAAAAAATCATAACAAGTTTTTTTGGAACTTAACTCTGAATTGATGAATTATGTAACAAATAGCATCAGCTTGATTTTAAACTGTTATGAAAGGTTTTGTTTTGTTACCTCGTTTTGACGCATTGTGTTGTAAATCTTTTATGGCGGTAGTCATATAAGGTGTTATCTCATTTGGTAGTACATCTTTTTTTTCTGATTGTGAATGCCCATTGTCCATTTCCTCTTTGGTAACATCACTCTCTTGACTATCATCAGATTGAAGCAATTGATACTTTTTATATTCATTTTTCTATTTCTTTAAATTTTCTTTTGTACTAACATTTCTTGCTTTCTTTATTTGCTTTAATTGTTGACTCTGTAAATATATTCAATTAAAAAGGCATCTTCATTGATTAATAGGTACTAGGACAATAATATTTTTAAGAAAATTGAAGGATAATATTTTTGACAGTTGATACATGCAGATAATTATTATCCATAATAAGATTTTTTATCGTATTTTGTAAACTTTCAGATACATTTCATAATTAGTCCTTATTTGTGTTAACTTATTGAAAACATTACATTAAATTCTTAAAAGAATATTTTACACTTAATCAAATATCATATTAATATTCATGTAAATATGCATATCCAAAAATTATAAAAATGAAATTACATTATTTTAAAAAATAGGTATAAAAAAGGAGTGATAAGCAACCACCTTATATCCAGATGTTTTTGGCGCACCATCCCATTTTCTTCTAAAAAAATACATTATTATCAGTTATTTCATAAATCCTGAAAATAAAGACATAGAGACGCATTTAAGATGAATCTATTAAATCCACAAAGCACAAAAATTCATCTTAGGAATACAATAGTCCAGTAACGTATAATAATATATTTTTAATAAAATATTGAGGTTGGTACAGCAAAA
This sequence comes from Torymus auratus, assembly GCA_900474315.1. Classification (NCBI taxonomy): domain Eukaryota; kingdom Metazoa; phylum Arthropoda; class Insecta; order Hymenoptera; family Torymidae; genus Torymus; species Torymus auratus. Next base: position 8,236 of record UXGD01007098.1, on the reverse strand, counting down.
ACTGTGTTGATATTAGATGAACCATTAATTATACGTCTAATCTGAATACTAAAAATAAAAGATTTTTACTAAATTTTATTAAATAAACATTGATTTTCAATGAAAATTGATCATAAAAAATAATATTGAAGATTGAGGCAATGGATTAAATACTTACACGACTTTTATTTATACATCCACCTGTATTATCCTCATCATCTGAGCTATCTTTGGTACTTGAACTAGAATCTGATTCAATTCTTGGAATTTTTATTCGACCATGATCGATTAACTTATTTTCAATGTCTTCTTCATTAACTGAAAAAAAAATATTTTATATATTAAATGCGCTAAACGCTGAGTACTTTAATCTGTATAAATCAATAAATAAATATATAAGTAAAGTAAGAGCAATGGCATTGATATTACTTGCCGCCCAATATGATAATGATTGCCTTATAGTAACTGTAATGTTGATGGATATCTTTACAATTGCTCGGACAGTCCCATCGAACATAACAAAATTTTTTTGGATCAAAATCATCTTTATGAATTGGCTTAATCCAGCTCTTGTCATTTTTTTATCCTTAATCAACTCTATTGGCTTTATTAAAAAGCGACTTTGATCGTCATCAAACCTTATGTATGCAAACTTAATTTTTGCATTTGCGTTGGACATCATTTTATCGCGATCAGTCCTAGAATCAATTGACAGCACGAATGTTTTCTTAAATGTGTAAAGTCGTGCAACAGCGACTACGGAGAAAATGATTTTACAGAATGTTTTCTAGAGACTTCCAACAATAGAAAAATGGCTTCCATTCGCTATACACCGTTAACTATCAAAGGAAAATGTGTAAAGTCGTGCAACAGCGACTACGGAGAAAATGATTTTACATGTTTTCTAGAGACTTCCAACAAAAGAAAAATGGCTTCCATTCGCTACACACCGTTAACTATCAAAGGACTAGAATGACTACGAACCACGACGCTTCGCCCCGTGAGACACGACACTGACGTAGCATTAAGACTCCCAGCACAAAGCGATTGCACGCGAACAGAGGCCAAAGCCAATGCACGCGGAGAGAGCACACAGGCTCGCTCCTCTCATTGGTTGGGGGCTACGACGACCAATGAGCCGACGACCATTCGCTTCTTCTGTCGCGTTTTCTGCGTCTTTGTATCTCTTTGTTTCCTTTCGCATGTAGTACAAAAGAAACGAACAAAAAATGGAACGGACCAACGGTATCATGGTGTCACGTGAACAGTCCCTGAAATTATTTCCAAAAATAATTCTTTGGGGGAGATAAGTGCTTAATTAATATTTACTTAATAATATAACATGGATAGGCGTAAAAATTACAAAGGTTATTAAGAATCTGGTGAAGCTGAAGATTTAGATTACCAAGCACGAAGAAGATTTTTACAGAATATTCAAAAAAACATAGTAAGTTATGAATATACAAGTTGGTTTTTTTTTCTTGTTTTGCAAGAAAAAACTTCACAAAATCAAATATTTTTATTGTTATTTTGTTATTTACAGCATAAAAATGTGGAGCAGATGCAAACTAATGATTCAGTTGTAGTACGTCATTTGTAGAAAATAGGAGCATACAATGGGATACTATATTACAAAGTACAGAGGAAGTTATAAGTCACCCTTCAACAAATGAACAGGTTAATTATCCAATTTCTATCTTATGCTATTTCTATTGTAAAATTTAACTAGATTATATAACTAGAACTGATATTCTACATGGAAAGAAGTTTGGCACAGCAGCAATACTAGCCATGCTCTCACTTAAAGAGCTCTGAACTCCCAGCAGTTCTATCGTCTAAGCTATGGCTGCCTCAAACTTCTCCCGATGTAGTACTTTTTATTATTTATTTTCATATGAACACATTTTTTTTATTTAAATTTGAATAACAAACAGGAAAAAGTATTAAAAGATGCAACATTGACAGATTTCAATGTAACTTGTACTTGCATTGTTGGTAATTTATATGATTTTGTGTCAAAGAATTTTAGATGTTAAAGTTATGTGAGTAAGTCATTTTTACGATTTTAAACTAAATTAATTAATTCAATTAAAAAGTTTCGAGTCGATTTTGACTTTAGACAATGAATTACTTAATGACTTATACCTATGTCACTTTATTTTTAAGACATAAAATGCCAATAATATATGTCCAATTGCATAAAAATTCATTAAGTTTAAACTGTAGATTACAATTACGGTAATGTAATTTAAACAAAAGAATTTAAAGAAAACATTTTATCTCATTTTACATGTATATCGAATGTCGCTTTCGAAGAATTTAGGTTTCTTTTTAAGAAGTAAACTCTCATATTACATAAACTATTATTTTGTAGCTATATTTTTAAAAATTTTTACTTGGTTAATGGTAATTTTTTAGTTCATACCTTTTCAATTTTTGTTCAATTAACAGTTATTTTTTCGAATTCACTTTCAAAATTTCATTTTATTCATCTAGATATTCACATAATTTTTTTACTACAGATTTACACATATGTCATGTATCTCGCTTATTTTTTAAATAAATGAAGGTGGTCTTATTCTTTTACTTTTTATACTTTTAACACTTCTTATTACCATAACTGCATAAATTAATAAAGTAATTTTGGCCCTGCTAAACTTTAAAAAATGTAAAATTTTGGAAAATAAGCCTTGAAAGAAAAATACCATGAAACTTAAAAAATGATCGGTCATCAATTTCCTCATACCTGAAATCTATTCTCTGACACAAGATGGTTAAAATAGATGTTCTGGCACCTTGCGTGAGTTCACCTATAATCTTATCTAAGCAGCAGAAGTTATTGCAGATATTTGTCTTGTATCTTTTATACTTTCGATCCATCCACTCTTCAATGACTTTTTAAGACATCGTGCTGAGTTATATTATTTTATTTATAATACTAAAATCAATGTAGAATATATAGCTAATGTTATGGAATACAAGATCCAAATTGAAAGTTAAGAAGCCAACATTATCATGGTGAAAAGTACACATTTTAGTATGTCAAAGTACGCATTCTGTATTATATAGGTATAAAATAAACTTTTATTATATATTTCTTGTGATCTAAGCAGGCTTGTCGCTTTTATGTGCAGATCACTTATTGCACTGCACAACTTAACAATTATCTCAGTTCATCTCTCTTAAAAACTAGATGTATTTATTTTCACCCGATCAGAATTATTACTGCTTTTTCTTTTAAACACTTAAAGTCTTGACGTTGCATGTTTTTGGTGAGAATATATTTCATTTTTATACAACATTCCTGTTTTGAACTGAAGCTACTTCCCAAATTTCATGAAAACTGTCACTGTGAGTTTATATTATTAAACTTATAAAGTCTTTTCAGATATAGCTTGACATATAATACATTAAATTTTCCCTCTTACATTTACTCACGAATACAAATAATCAGAATTTAAGAAAAAAACTCTGCATAACAAATTGCTAAAATTACATGTTTTATGGTTATATGTATATCTGTAATCTGTTTATATGAGCTATCATTCATGAGCTTATCAGCTGGATAACTGTGTTTACACTGGTATTAACAGTCTATATACGTACACATGCACAGCCACACCTCACATACACACGCACACACACATACACACACATACACACACACATATGCACAGTAATTCAAACTCCACTATGTAGTTCGATTTATATTTATAATAAATTCCGTACATAAATTTAATTATTTTTTTTGTCTTCATATTCATATTATAACTTACATAATATTTTTTTATATTTTAAAATATATTTATATAAATGTTTTTGTATCAAAAGCCTTTGAAAAAAAAAAGAAAATCAATTTTTTCGCCGTTATAAAGAAGTAAGCCCTTTTAGACATCTCAAATCTCCTTTATTAAAATTGATGGCTATACCTATTATTTCACGTTTTATCATAATGTTGTTTGTTTATATTTTTCTTATAAGGTTCTTTTACCCATTTTCGAACATTATAGTCGAAGCCAGGTCATCTCCGCGCGCGCAGCGCGCGTTTGATCTAGTCCTATACAAAAAGGAGATGGACTTCAGATTGTCACCTCTAATGATTGTGATTAATTGATTTGAAATGGATATCTAAAATTTAATTGACTCACGATATGGCGAGCGAAACGCGTATTGAAAATTCTAGTTTTTAAAATTTTTATTCCAAAATAATTTTTTTAGGTTTACAATAAGTAAATTAAAAAATTCAATGAAACAAAATTTGATTTTTTGAAAATTAAAGAAATTTTTGATAAATATGTAAACTCTATAGATGTATACATCAGCACAAAATTTTATCATGATTAAACTAATTTCTTTTTCTCTAGTTATTTTGTTTTTCTCTAGTTATTCAAAAGGTAATCGTACGATCTTGATGATAATTCACACACATATTATCTATATCACATAGAAAATTGTCTGTAAATTGAGAGCTGATAATCTAGCCGTTCTCGAGAAATATCTCTGAAATTTATGGACCAATCATTTTGCCCATAGAACTCAGCCAAGAGCTATCCAAAATCTACCTCTACAAGGAATTTCAAAGCGATTAAGTTAATTTTACTTCCGTAATGGGGATCATCTGGGTCAACGTGGGTCCCACAAGAATCCATTATGAATCCTATGTGTTTCCCTCATGGGTACCTCATGGACTTTTTTATTATAATAATAATAGTTCTTAGGTATTGATAACAACGTGATTTATTATCGCAAATAGGTTATACAGCAAAAATAAAGAGGTGAAATAAAAGCCATTCAAAATTGCAGCAATTATGTTATACAACTTACTTACATATCAAAATTACGTAACACAAATACGGGGAGAGTGGGTCAATTTTGTACACGGCGCAATTTCGTAAACGCCACTTATTTTTTAAGTAAAAACTTTTATCTAGTATCGTTAAGGTAGATTTAACTATCTGTAAAAATGAACTTGTACACAACTTCATGACATTATTCGAGAATTTGAATTAGTAACGGCTACTCTTTTATTTTTCGAATCTCGTTTTAAAAAATTGTTGCTACGTGAAAATTTATGTGAAAATTTTATGTGTACGAAATGTTTAATTAGGTAATAATATCTTTTTAGTATATTTAAAAAAAAAATTTTGACGCCCGGTATACACTTCGATACATCAAATTTTAGATTAGTACTTGCAATCGTACGATTTTTATCAGTTTGGGCATTAACGAACGATTTTGTCAGGGCAAATTCGTACGTATATTTAATATGATGATTTAGGAGATTCTTTAATGCACGTATGGAATAGGCGTGAACTAGCCTCTAGGTTGGAATAATTTCATACAAAAAGATTCTTCTTTTCAATAAAGTTCAGTTTAATAATTAAGAAATAATAAAGGGTCCATAATAAGCATTTTAGTCAGTTATTATACTAAACTTACCGTTAGTGCCTCAGTAGATTCAATTATTTTCGTACTTAAAAAGATAACTGCTTTGAAAAAAAGGTGTACGAATTTTTCCCACCCTCCCCTACGTATTTGTTACGTGACCATTAAATTCGAACGCTTTAATTCATATTGTTAAACGTATTTTTAGTTCTTATCAAAATCTTTGATCGCAACAACAACATTATTACGCCAAGATTATGTAATTTTTAGTCAAGATCTATGATCATTGAATTATCGATAATTTTATTTGTTACTTTATATTTTTTATTTTGAAAGTGTAAAATATCAAGTAAATAAACTTTTAACGTATTTTCCTAATTGAAAAATAATTTATTCTTAAATAAAATAATATGTGATTATAACAAATAATATTACACTTCGTATATAAGTGAAAATTATTTTAAAGTTATTGATAGGTTTTAGATATATGTATATTAACACTCTCCAATAACATTATTTTATAGATTCAATTTATCGAGTCGGAGGATCCACTTTCTTCAGATTCTATACTTCACGAACTATTAGATGATTTTTTTATTACTGATAAATGTAGTAGTAATGATCTACGTGATAGTATACGCTACCCCAAAGATTTTCAAGATTTAATTAATAACGACAGTCTTTACAAGACTGTGACTGAGTCTGCACCCTACTGAAAAATCTCAGGTGATTTCTTAGCTGATATCTCAGCTGAGAACTCACCTGAAATCTCATGCCAAAATCTCATGTGACTTTTATTAAAAAATAATTTAGATGAGAAATCAGGTGAGATATCACCTATGTTCTCAAAAACATTTTTTCCAAAATTAATTAAGATTGAATCCTACTCAGATTCAAATGAGAATTCAGATGAGATATCATTATATTTATTATAAACATTTTTTTATATGTTAATTATGCTAAAGACTGACCACAACTTAGATGAGAAATCAGGTGATATCTCATCTGAATTTGTATTCTCATTTTGTCCATGATAATTAAGATAAAAAATGGTCAATACTTTGATGATAATTCAGGGTGAATTGAGGTGTCATGCGGTAATTAACGAAGGGTCGCACAGTGGGCAAAAATGACTTCTTTTGGACAAAAATCTGCCGTCTGTGCAATTCTTAACCGATTTTGACGATTTTTTTAAATACGCGTGATAATTTCCAATATCGCATGGCTACCTAAATTAGCAGTATATTTTTCCGTAGCTAAGAAAAGTCCAAAAAACGTCCCAAACTGGCACAATCAGTGAATAGAACAGCCCATTAAAATCGATAAATAAATAGATACTTAAAAAATATGCTCTATACTCTGAATCTAAACACTTCCTAATATTATATTTTTCACTTCCGGGTTGATACCCGTATATTATGGTCCCATGGGCCCATTGGCCTCAAATGGATCCTAATAAGGCGCACCAAACGACATTTTTTCAACATAAATCCTAATTTTTATTACTAAGTCGAAAAGTGATCTCTGTACCCATGGGCCTCATATATACATGATAATCTATTTGAAACTACCTGCTTAAATATATCGAAAGCAAAGCCATTTATGGAAAATATTCAAAACTGAACATTCAAGAAAAGGAGAGATTATCTCTGAATGTACCCTCTCAATCAGTCCTGGGCCCTACTAATGCCCAATATATGTAAGGCGAATTTTTCAATATAAATTCTTATTTTTATTAGAAAGTCAAGTAATATGATACTTGGATAGCTGGGATCTCGGAATAAAAGGTCCATTCAGAGAAACCTGGAGACACGTGCCTCATTATTTATCATAAGAAAGTGTCTACTGCAGTTTGAGCCAAATCCAGGACTCGCGTCCCAGGCCATCTTCATGTAAAGGAAATACTTCCTTTTAATAAATAATAAGACACGTTTTTAAGGGTTTTTTGAATGGGCCTTTTATTTCAAGATTCCAGCTATCTAAGTATTCGAGATTTAAAATTCTAGTAAGTCAATGAAATTTCACATTGAAATAAATTAAAGAATGTTTTTTCTGTGTCCTTTGAATCGTATCATTTGACTTTGTAATAAAAATAAGAACTTATATTAAAAAATAGGCCTTACATATTGGACCCTTAGTAGGGTCCAGGACTGATTGAGAGGGTACATTCAGAGATAATCTTCAATGTTCAGTTTTGAATATTTTCTATTAATGGCTTTGCTTTCGATATATTTAAGTAGGTAGTTTCAAATATATCACCCTCTACATATTGGGCCCATGGGACCGTAGTATATTGTTAACAGATAAGGAATGATTGAAATGTGAGTATAGGGATTACTTTTCTACTCAGTAATAAAAACTATGATTAATGTTGAAAAAATGTCGTTTTGTACGCCTTATTAGGATCTGTTTGAGGCCCATGGGCTTATGGAACCATAATATACGGGAATCAATCCCGACGCAAAAAATATAATATTAAGAAATGTTTAAATTAGTAGAGTATAGAGCGTATTTTTCATTTTATATTCATTTATGGATTTTACTGGACTGTTTTATTGACTGATTGTGCCATTTTGGGCGATTTTTGTGACTTTTCTTAGCTACGGAATAAAATACCATTAATTTAGGTAGCCATATGATATAAAAATCGTCCAAATTGGTTAAGTATTGCATTGTCGGCAGATTTTTGTTCAAAAAAAGTCATTTTTGCCCACTGTGGGCCGCTGTAGTGCAATCACGGTATCTCAATCCGCATTTCGATAAGCAGGTGAGTAGCCCTCACAATTACCGTGAGAGAGAGCGAGAGCGAGAGCGAGAGCGAGAGCGAGAGCGAGAGCGAGAGAGAGAGAGAGAGAGAGAGAGAGAGAGAGAG
>UXGD01007097.1:0-11490 GCA_900474315.1 Torymus auratus | reverse complement strand
GAGAGAGAGAGAGAGAGAGAGAGAGAGAGACTGTGCGAGAGGGAGGGAGTCGAGAGTGCGGATTTACCTTGGATAATTGATTTACTGGATTATCCGCGCACACGTGCTCATATCGAAAAAAAAATACTTTAATTTTTAATCATTTAATGGAGGGTTCTGCAGGTATTTGGTAGCGGCCCGAAATCGATCATTCTTTTCCTAAGGCGATGACGTGTTAAAAATTTAAATGCGTTATATCGTTTATATTGTGGTTAATTATAACCTATACAAATGTTTTTTAATATTTTATGCAATAAATTGGAATGTGATGAAAGTAAATATGGCTCATAAATAATTTATGAACAGACAAAGCAAATATTGATTTAAAGTTATAAAATTTTCAAACTCCTTTCAATTGTTTGTGTTTTTTCAAAGCAACATGTAATATAGCTCGATTAAATCGACTACTTATAATTTCTCATATTATAATGTTGCTAAGTTTTAAAAGAGAATTTATTATGTTTCATCATCAATCATATGATCTAGCAAATTCCTGTAACAACGAAAGTCATACAAAGTTGTGCGTGTGGTAGAATTCGACGTAATCGCAAAACTAATTTTTTACCTGCTTAAGCCACTTTCAGAGAAACGTGGTGCAATGTTTGCACAATTCTCTAGTCACTATCGGTACACGATAAAACAAGCAGAATTCACGATCAAGTTCACGTCGACGCCCGCGTCGAGCTCTAGCATCCAAGATAAAGTGCAACTAACTGCGTTTTTCTTTATTGCTCGAATGTTCTGCATGACTAAAGAATTGACTACTTTCTTACAAATGTATAAAGATTTATGATACATAATACGTAGTAATAGATCCTATACTAGGTATGCTTAAGATGAAATGAAAGTTTTCAGAACAACCCAAGAAAGTCCTGTTATACTTGGTGGTGAGTCATTAATTAAACCGAAATCATATGAATTGACGTTTTCAAAGTGAGATGTAATCCTGAGGATCATGGAATTATGACGTTATGCACGCTGATAGCCTATTATGCATTTGACTCAATGTTAAGCAAATAGTCTATGAAACTTTCATGCAAATAGATGAATGTTGACGATACTGAGATAAGTTCAATCACTTTCTGATAAGGATGAACTATCTTTATAAAACGACTTCATTGCAACGACCAGGACCAGTCTTATAACTATTCAACTCGCAATCAGTATTACTTTGACTTGCAGGCACAGTGAAATATCTAAAATGAAAAGTAAGTTATAGTTATCTTCAAATATCAACTTAGCATAAGTTTCTAATTATATTACGGACGAAACTAGATCTCGTAATTTCTCTTGGACTTTACTTATTTAAAACACTTGAATTGTCTGCAATTTTAGTACCTTAGAAACCATATTCATCTGTTAAACTCACAACTTAAGAATTTCGATTCAATCATAATTCAATATAAGTACATTGGTAGTTGATCTATTCAATAAAATTATCTTAACACCATCATCTTATTTTGGTATCTGCATCCTCTTCAATTTCAGGACTCACCTTCATCGTCCTGCTCCTTGGCGTTCTCAGCCTGACATTCGCCCAGAATGTCACCGAACCAGTGGAAGAGGCCGAGACCCCGTCAACTGAGTCATCCGGTGAAGAAGAATCATCCGAGACGACTACCACGGAGTCAACGGAGGCGACAACCCCATCCGAGCTGGACGGTTGTTTGGGCGAGTGTCCAGAGAAGGACGCATACTACGGCACTTATCTCGCCCATCAGGAATGCAGCAAGTTCTGCCAGTGTGGCAACGGTCAGCTTTTCGTGCTCAGCTGTCCTGCCAACCTGCAGTTCAATGCTGTGCTGGATGTCTGTGACTGGCCCCAGTCAGCCAACTGCACCGGAGTAGGTGGAATCGTTGTTGTTCCGCCCGAAATATCGAATCTTCCCGAAGAGCTACCTACATCAGTTGAAGGGATCCTCAATAAATGATGAGCGACGGTGACTTGATCATAACGAGAGAGGTTGCTGGACCGGATTAATGAACTGTTGAGATGTTTTCGGTGAAGATGAATTATGAGCGGTTGTATTTGTTAAATAAAGTATTTATTAATGAATAATAAAGTGATTCTTTATTTCTAGCACCTAATGATGTTTTGAGCGATAGAATTAATCGGTTGTGTAACGAGACAAAGGTTTGATTAATTGGTGATTTTCATTAGATCTACACCGCAGTAATGAAATAACGAGTATATTAATTTTTTATACTGCTTTTTACTTTTACTTTGTGTGTATTTTTGTACAGATAAAACTATTAGTAAATTTAATAAATATATTATTGTCGTAATTAGTTTCGGTAATGTAGGAGTTATTTAGAATTCCACCGACTGATGTTTTAAATCTTTCTTTTTTCTAATTTATATATACAGATGATCACCATCATAAAATATATATAGTAAAAGTGCATACTTACATCGTGTATACTTTACGAATATAACCAAACTCCTCGTAAGTGTACAAAACAAACAATTTTTTTTTATTTTTTATAAATCCTTATTTTCAATCAAACAATTAATATTATTCAATTGACTGTCAAAACCGACTTACGTAATTTCAAAATACATTTCATATACCTGCTAAATTTTAGTCTTTGTGAGTTACGGGGCAAACAAATTTATAAAGTACACGCGTATAGATGCACACATGCACATATTTTCTACAAATTGCATATTTTGACAGCGATAGCTCGGAAATATTAAAATTGACAAAATTCTCAGAGTCGTAAAATTTTACCATTATAAAGCTTTCTCCTTGAGAAAGTAATGCTATTTAATATAGATAAATGTAAAAAGTACACAAAAATATCAACGAAGTATTTTAACATAGAGAAACATATTTTAGAAACGAAGATTTAAAAAATACCATAGAATATTTATTATTTCAGCAACATTTTTGTTTGCCGCGTTTCTTTACTTGCCCAAAATGTTCTTTGATATTCCTTGACACGCTTCAACGCGCCTTGAATAAACACACACACGAAGGACGCAGATGACAATTTGACGCTGGATTTGCATAAAATAAATACATTTTTGCGCAGCGACAGAGACGGCTGTTAAGGCCGGACGTATAAAATGGACGTTCTCCCGCCAATATACCAGAACACCTGTACAGCTGCAGGTAAAGAAAAACTTCACGCATCGTAAGAGAGACGCAAGAGAGAAAGGAAGTGAAAAAGAGAGAGAGAGAGAAAGAACGTGAAAACGAGAGAAAAAAAGTTAAAATACACCATTGAAAAAAAAAAATTCGGTGAGATGCGGTTGATAATTTGCGCTGTCATTACTTGGTACTTTGCTATCTTATCTTGGAAGAACGTCGTCTAACAGGACTTAAATTTGTCAAAGATTATTATGTGCTTTGGAATTTTTCAACTGATCTGTGTCTAGACTTTAATGCAGTGATTAACGATATTCGCAAACAACAAATGTTTTCAGCATTTATGTATTTTACTCGTTAAAGTAAATGTACCAATCATTGATCATCTTAAGAGCTTAGAATTAGATAATATAAGTGTTGACGTATAAAAACACTGTTAAATCTTAAATAATGACTATGTGTAATTGTTTTCTAATTTTATCTGCACAAATTAATTGAATATAACGACGAGTATCAATTCGCCAGCAATTGACCTCTATAGGAAAAAACTGATCAGCCCCAAGATTTCGCTCCAATACTTGACCCCCTTACTTATAATGCAGTACATAATCTAAAATATGTGATACTTGTTTTATATAAGAGCTCAAAATGATTCGCAGTAAAATAATTAATTATAGATAATAAATAAATTTTTTCTGGTTTTTATAAATTTATATTCTAGCCTACCAAAACGTTGTGATCGAAAAAAAACTTTTATTATCTCCTATTATTATACCTCTTTTCTCTCGGAGATATCGACAAAATCCTTCTTCCATACAAAAAAGTAGCAAGAAATGATTAGTTTTTAATGACGAATTAATTGTTTCATATGATTTCGCACTATTTATAATATCCAGCCTTCTTATTCTATTCGTTATATTATAATATCACCTTGATTATACCTTGTTCCCCGGAATTTACGAGCACTTAATTTGAAAAATAGTTTTACGGAAAAAAAACTCGAGGCAGGCCATTGTATCGACTTAATGAGTTGGCGGAGTCCTTTTTATTTACAACGCTCTCGTACAGTAAACGCAGTTGCAGCAAACACAAGAGAAGATGTATCTGGTGTGCGTTTCCAAGAATGTCAGTGAGCATTCGATGACTTAAAATTCGGTTGTTAGATTACGTTTAATGACATGCGGTTTATTACGTGCGGTAATAATGAAATTATTGTGACATTGAAATGATAAAATCAATAACAAACATAATAAAAGTCTAAAGATTAAGAAAATTAATTATAGTGAATAACTTGTGTGGCTATCTCTAAAAAAAGGATAATCTTTGCGCTAACATACATAAAACGACAATTAATAGGATTAAATAAATAAAATAAGTATCTCAACGAAAATACCATATTCTTTCATGCGAATAGAAGCATTCCGCCAATTACGTAAACTTGTGGATGCATAAAACCTATTGTTTCAATTGCTTGTGTATACCGTAATAAAATGTAAGTTATTTTTACGTTTGAAATTATCCTCAAGCAACATTATATTCAATGGCTTGGCAATATTTAAAAAAAAAAAACAACATCAGTTTTTATTATTTAACCATCTTGTCAGTCGTTATCTTTCATAATAAAAGGCGCGTTAATCGCTTTGATAAAAATTCATTTTTATAAGACTTTGGACGAGTTAAACCGCCACAAAAGGAAGAATAGCTTTTACGATAAAAGTTTCTGCAAATTTTAGAATGTTACTTCTGAGCCCATACAAATTAGTACTTGTATGAAAAAGAAGGTAGTCAAATAATTCGAACGGTTTTAATTTTTGATCTGCTGAAAAATGTACTACTTATTCGTGAAGGTCGGAAAGTTTAATCTGGTGTAAAGAATAATATAAATTTTATTGAAAAAGTCTTACAACTCATTCGTTTGAGATTATTTTTCTGCGACTGCTTTTAAGAAGTGCAACTGACAACAATTTATTCAGAATGGCTGTGTGTGACGAAAAAGTATCATCATGGATGTTTTGGAGACAGAGGAGATACGTGGTGACGCTCCTAGCGTTTTTTGGCTTCTTCATATCGTACCTGCTACGCGTAAACTTGAGTGTTGCTATAGTCAAAATGACGGCGAACCGAACTTTTGTCGATGGCGATGGTATCGTTCATCATGTGAGTATTTTTAAATTTAATTTTAGAATAATTTTAAAGAATCATCTACAATTTTATTAGAAAAAAACCATAACGAACAGTAGCGTATTAACATCAGTAAGAACAATTTTTTTGAAGACTTTTTTCCGGAAAATACTAGTGATATCGACGTTTGAATAATTAAAGTAAATAATGACGTTACGTAATGCAGAATAAAAAAATTTATCACTTGTAAGTCAATTTTCTCTTCGAAATTGCAGTTTTAATCGTTATGTTTTCCTCTACTAATAAACAGCAAATCCTATTAACTTCCAGTCCAATAAGGAAATGCTCTATCTACGTTATTTCACATTTCCGGAAAGTGTTGCATAAACGCTCTCATAAAAAATGTCACATAATATCGTATGTGACATTTCATACATTGTGCATCAGATTCTGCATTCATCGGAATATCAATTTAATGATGTATTGGCTACAAGGCAGATTTGGTATAGTTATTAAATATAGCAAATATGAAGCACCGTACAAAATTTTGCTATTTGTCATACAAAGTTACAGTTCATGGAATCGCCATTGTATGTTAGATTAACAAGTTTCATTTTTTGGAATATCCACTTCGATGATATTTACTGAAATATCATATAAATACTAAGAAATTCTACGTACAGTCATACCAAAAAGTGAAATAAATGAGCATTAAAATGTTCTAAAATCGATGTAAAATCTTCTTTTACAGTTCTAATAAACATTTTACAGAATTATTTACTAAATCATATAGAAGACCTTATCTGACTCTTTATCATCTCACATGAAACCATACACATGAAGATCTTCCAAGCAGATAATCTAACACAATCTTCAAATCACTTTTCAAACGTTTCATCACTCAATATTACCACAACCTTCAGCTTTCAACATAAACAATATCACCAACAACATGACCCCATGACAGGAGGCCGAGTTCCCGTGGGACAGTCGAGTGCAGGGCCTGGTTCTCAGCTCCTTCTTCTACGGCTACATTAGCACGCAGCTACTCGGCGGCTGGCTAGCGGCGCGGATCGGCGGCAAGCACGTCTTTGGCTTTGGTCTCGCCGCCACCTCCATGTTCACCCTAGTAACCCCTCCCGTGGCCAGATGTAACCTCTACATGCTTGTAGCCCTGCGCATCCTCGAGGGCATCTGTGAGGTCTGTGATATCTATATTTGCTTACTTTGACAGTTACGATGAGTTTTCAAGATTTGGATATTTAAATTTTATTACCATTTATTGAATAAATGGTGGACCGGTTAGAGCACAAGTGTAATTGGTGTGAATAGTTACAAGTATAATTAGGGTAAATAATCTACCAAAAACTATATTCACTGGAAGATTCGTTAAAGATAATGGACAAATTTACTAAACAAGCATGTCTTCTATTCACAAGAACTATTCATTTAGCATCATCTACATTAACGTAATCAACATACCAACACCAAATACACGTATATTCCAATTCAAACCCGAACTTTGTCCATCAGGGTGTCACCTACCCAGCGGTAAACGCGTTATGGGCACGCTGGCTGCCGCCGTTGGAGCGCTCGAAGCTGGGGAGCTTCGCCTACTCGGGTAGTTACGCCGGCACGATCGTCGCGATGCCCCTGGCCGGCTTCATCGTCGAGCAATCGGGCTGGGCCGCTGTGTTTTACAGCTTCGGTGTGATAGGGTTGTGCTGGTACGCCTGCTGGTGTTACTTCGTCACCGACTCGCCCGAGGACGACGATAGGATCAGCGAGGCCGAGCTGAAGATGATCAGGACGACCATAGGACCAACTGTGAAGGTGTGTTGTGGGATGAGTGCGACAGGAAGTGTAAGGGAGTGCTGGTACGAATTCGTTTGGTAAATGGTTAGAGAATTGTTGAATGAACAAAGGAATTTATTTAATATTCGCACCAGAAAAATATTTAAACTAGTAATTCCTAGAGAACTAATCTAGATTGATTGTATTCTTAACAAGATTTCATAAATTATGGAAAACTGAACTCGGTTTTCAATAGTTTTCAATTAAATTCAGCCATTAAAAAGCAATTACCTAATCGATCAATATCGTACTACGGATATTCTACTTAAAATAATTATAAAATTATAATATTTGGAAGAAGATGCCACTTACTTCCTTGAGTTATAAATATTCTTAGCAATTGATTGACATTCAGATATACAATGCTCTTGTGATTAGCAAACATAATAATATTATGAAGAAGATAATCTGTTAATCTCGATCCGACTCTTGATATGTAATTTTCTTTTATCCACTTTGGAAAAAAGTAATATAAAGAAAGATAAAATATAGTCAGTAGCTATTTAATATTTATCGACAAATCTCTCAATCCACAATCCCTCGACAATCTCAATTATGATGTGCACGACAATCTTAATTATTGATCGCAGCGGGTATCTCATCCATGGAGAGCAATTCTGACATCGCCGGTATTATGGGTCATCGTCATCCTGCACTTCAGCGATTCCTGGGGATTCGTCACGCTGCTTACCTTTTTACCTACGTACATGAATGGTATGTCCAATGCAACACATTACTCTATCACATGAATACCTATTTAGTGTCTTCCTAAAACGTGCAAGAAAGTAACAACAATGATACCAACGAGTCCGCTTAAAAATCTGACACCCATTTCAATAAATCTTCCCTCTGCCAGACGTGTTGAACTTCAAAATCCAGGACGCCGGAATCCTCGCGTCCCTACCATACGTGGGGATGACCCTATCGATGCAGATCGCTGGCCGGCTAGCCGACTACCTGCGTGCCCGCAAGATCCTCACGACGACTCAGGTGCGCAAACTCATGGGCTCCGGTGGAACCGTCATCCAGGCTGCCTTCACGATCGCTGCGGGCTACGCTACCTCGCCTACCATGGCCATAGTGTGCCTCGTCCTCGCGGGGACCTTCGGCGCGTTCTCATATTCCGGGTTCTGGTAAGTTTGAGTTACATTGTGCCGCGAACTTTATGTATTTGTTGGAAGAATAGAAATCATCAATGGTATTGGAAAAAATAATGTACTTTCGCGTTAATGCAAAAACGAATTTGAAGAATGAATATCTATTTGTATAAATTCATCAAAGAGACTGAAATTGAAACAGTCATTTACGTATTCTAGATGAAACATATTTTACACTCTTAAATTCTACGTTACGGTACTTTATCGACGATTATAAAATTTCTAATAATATTCTGTACATCGCACATCCTTCGACAACAAAAGCTCAGATGTGAATCTCTTTCAGCATCAACTACCTCGACATCGCGCCCCAACACGCGAGCGTGCTGCTGGGTATCGGACAGACGATCGCTACAATGACCGGTATAGTCAGTCCGATGCTCACCGGTTACATCGTCCAAAACAAGGTACACATGCAACATTCCTTTTTTTTATTTCCACTTTCATAACTCGAAATTACCATTTTATTCTGTCACGTGTGTGTGCACGTATGCGCAGAGTGCAGCCGAGTGGCGTACGGTGTTCCTGATCACCGGGGTCATCTACATCTTCGGCGCGGTCGTCTACGCCATATGGACCAAGGCCGAGCTGCAACCCTGGGCAGTCGCGGACAGCGGGAACGAGAAGAAGGAGAAGGACAGTGAGGCCCATCACGATAATCTGGCTTTCGAGAACGATAAGTGAGATTGATGTGATGGTATTATGTATAAAATTTAACGGAATTTTGTAGAAAATCTATATAAGGTAATTCTGGATAATTCGGTTACCGGAAATTTTTTTTTTTTTCCATGTTTCCGTAGGCATGTTTAACAAAAATTGTTCGTGACATCGAAATAAAAGTACATCTTCTGCGAAGAAAATAATTGAGGACGCCCTAAGAGCGATATTGACTTCATACGAAGCCAAAATTTAAAAAGAACGTTTTAATCATTCGTCGTCGTGTGTATAAATTCGGCCAATTCAAAAAAATGTTTTCCGTTTTTGCTTTTAGCAAAATCGCTAAAAATTCATAAATATATCATAAATTCATAATTCATATCTTCGAGAGAATAACAATTCCTAACATTCAACAAATGAAATTAACCTAGCAAAAAGATAAATAAATAATTTGCCTAGGAAAAAAAAGTTAACTATGTATGGTTATATATCGAAGCGTGTGGTCGAATAATATGTATGGTAGCGTACACATACACATACATTGTGCGACCAATATTTATAGATCTAAATAATTTTTATGTAATAGATCAAGAGATTCTCTTAAGCAAATGTAATAGTTCAATAATAGATAAAGTTTGTAGTACAAAGATTTAATCGTTTATGTAAATACAATGAAAGCATTTTTTTATAAAGAAACGAGAAAAACATCATGTGATAGCATAAATATATTTAGAATTTCATATTCAAACAGCTGTTCTAACATATTTCGTGTTGTCTGGTGGTAATTATTGTAAAAATGAATATCAGAGATAAAAATGAAAAAGCTTTCATAAAAAATAGCTGTATTTTCAAGATAAAAAGTTACTTGTTATGGACACTTTTTAACATTAAATTTATTTTATTCGGATGATCCTTTACTTTTAACAGTATTCATAACATTATAATAAAATAATTTTTAAACGTAAATTATTCCTACTGCAGGTAGAATGATTTAAAAATTTTTCGCTAATCCAACTTGAAAATTATGATTAAATTGAATAATGTTCATGATCATATAATAAGTTTATTGCAAACAATATTTTTATTACTTTATGATACAGAGAAATGTCTTGATATGTGAAATCTTATATACTTCATCATGATGTAAAATGTTCATTGTTTGCAATGCCATTAATTACGAATACTTGTATGTGTCAGCATATCATTATGGATATAAAATAATTACGTAAAGACAAAATAAGAAATATTTCTTGTTTTGACTTATTATAAAAATATGATTGTAAAAAATGTCTATCACATTTTTAAAAACGTTTATTTAATTGAAATTTCTACTATATTTTATAAAGTAGGATTGTTGATTAGTATACATATTACTGAAGAAAAATATCCGTTGTATAGAATTATCTAATGCAATAGAAAATTAAAATAAAAGTATTTCACGTCTAAAAAATAAATTACGTGTATATTTTATATAGTTTGAAGTCATTTGCGATAACAAAGAATTTAATTTGTTCACGAAAAGCTAATTTTGTATGATTTAAAAAAGCTTTTTTTACAAAATCGATTACATTTATACAAAGAAATTTTGGCAATGCAACATTCAAAGTTGTCTCTGATGTTATATTATCATAAAAGTATTAAAAAGTAAAAATAATTTTAGCACTAACTTTACAGAAAAATATTAAAGTCTTGAGTGCGTCATACTTTTATTATTTTTTCTTTATCTCTTATTTTAAAACTTACAAAAAAAAATTGACAAAAAGTAAAGGAAACGGTGGATATTTTAAATAAGTAAAGATGAAAATGAAAGACATATTTTTGACCCTAAATTAAAACATCAATTTTTTGTTAGAAACTTTTACAATCAACTTACTAAAAACTACTAATTATAACTAAGAATGAAATATAAAATTATAAAAATATAAATGTTTTACTGAATGCATCAGTACATCAGCGGATATTGGAAAAGGATATGTTTAAAAATACATAAGAGAAACAAAATAATGTATTTTGAAATCAAAAGCAAATGAAATATTACTTTATCTCATAATGATAATAATTTTCAATTCGAATTGCTCAACTAGGCCAAGTTTTTATATCCTCAGTCAAAATTCTTAAGTTTTCTTTGGATAAATATTTTAAAGTTGTTAAATCATAGAAGAATTACATTTCCAAGATCCAGTACTCACAAATTAGAAAACGTACGTAGGTATATTTAAACAACAACAAAATCATCGTATTCTGCGAAGAAAAGAAATACGTAATATTTTTTTCGAAACTTCTCCAAGCAATATAAAATACGAATTTATTACTTAGAAGTGAATTCTATATTTTGAATTAACAAAAAAAAAAAATATATATATATATATATATATGGGCAATACAAATTTATTTATTTCAAGAATGTGTTGTCATTTGATATTTTATTGACTGTTATTACCTTGATATATTTTTACCTTATACATTTAACAAATGAACAATTTCACACAACAACAAAAAAACCGCTGCTAACTGCTTTAGCAGAATGCTTTCTCAAAGAGAATCGATAAATTGCATCAAATAATCTTTTT
>UXGD01007096.1:0-11490 GCA_900474315.1 Torymus auratus | reverse complement strand
GAAGGTGTGCCTTCAAAAAAAATTTTTAACATTTTGAACTCTCGATAAGTGCTACTTTTTTTGAGATTTCCTCATATGTGATATATTTCTTTTGCTAATAACTTTTAAACTTGCAAATAAAAATAATTGCAGAGGTTAATTCGGCAAAACTGGAGGAATCGATTGGATTAAACATCAATCAAAAATATTAATATACACTAATACACGCACGGCACACGTCACAATACAATGAAGACTTTTCTTAAGCTGGCTCTACATCATGTGCCGCGTAAGCCGTGAGCCGAGCGCCATATGCTCTGCTAAAAAAATCATTGTTCGACATCTACATCATGGCATTACCATGCAATGGCCAATGAGTCAATGAGTCAAACTGAACTGCCGTTCCGACTGTTGATAAGAGGACACCGTCTTCACTAACCCAGAATGAGAGCAAGTAGTGTCAGTACTACCTAGTGCTCAAAACTGTGCTATCGGTAGGAGCTATCGATAGAGGCTATCAACAACGTTACGTCACGGCGAATAATATTCTTCTGCTGTATAATGTCCCCAAAATCGTGAAAATTCTCTTAGAAACCTTTAACAGCTTATTCCTCGTGTGTGTGGGTGAGTTGGTCCCGAAGTGAGCCACAGAGCTACTCTATAAAAATTTTCTCCATTATGTAATTTTCGCCATCTCAGATCGTAAAACGGATTACTCGTGTCTGTAAGTCTGTAAGCTCCGAAACGCCGGTCGGGGTGGTCACAGTCACAGCCAAGTGTACTTACTTATATGTAGGTATACCGACTACCGAGAGAAGAGAACTAGCGAAGGCGAACTGTGCGAACCCACCACTCCAACGCTGTGTTCCACTCCCACAGTCCCACCACCTGCATACTTAGAATCGAGGTGTCGCGGCGGACGCTAGCAGAAGACATTACGCGCGGGTGCTGTCTATCTCACTCTCAAGTCTCAAGCTCTCGCTCTCGCCATGCCCGCCAGCGCTCGCGAGTCTGCATCATTATCATCGTTGCCGTTGTCTTCGTCCCTCCTCAAGGTAGCATCATCACCATCATCATCATCATCATCATCATCATCGCAGTACAATGCTGCTGCTCCCGCTGCACTAATGTACTGAAAGAGCACGCATGCAGTGTTTATACAGCCGTCGACCCGCGCAGCTTATACTTATCTTCTCTCTGTCTCTGTAGCGCGTGTGTGCGTGCAGATTTTCATCGATCACACGACAAGAGCGCGTCGCCGAATTGCGAATGGATAGGTAGTGGTGTCGGTATTGTATGTGGAGTGTGCGAGGCACTGGAGGCGAGCAGCTGCAGCAGCAGCTAGTACACCGTGTAGCATAGGTAGGTGTGTATACCTACCTGCTATCCTTGTCCTGCGTGCGCGCGTACCCGCGCCGACCCAGTTTGCGCGCGAGCGTGTGAAGGATAATATACGAGGGATATTCAGCACGCACGTGAGAGGGAGGAGAAGGAGACGAAGGACACGAAGTGAGGTTAACGAGGAGAAAGAGTGAGAGAGTGTCCCGGTGGTGCGTGGAGGAGAGCCCCGCCTTGATTTTTGTCTTCCTGGCTCGCGAGGAGTGAAAATTAATTGGAGCTGGAGGAGGAGGAGAGTTGAAATGCTTGTGGTGGATAAAGAGCTGCACTGACGCTTGATTGCTTGGCAGTTTGAGGGTGAGAAAGGCTGCTGTGATGGTAATGGGTACGGCGTGATAGCTGGATACGGGTTCGGAGCGCCCAGTGTTGTGCACTCCAAGAAGGGACAAGATGAATGAAAACGACTATTGCTCGCCCAGCAACATGTATGCACTGCAGATGCAGTCTGCCTGCCAGGGTGAGGGGGACGGCGAACCCCAGCCTGATCCGTGCATGCAGAATCCAGAACCAGCACATCCAGTTTCCCAGGATTGTAGTAATTTTGATATAGTCAGGGCTACACAGGTGAGTTGCATTGTTCTCATGTGTATTATGTAGGTAGTTTAGATTAGATGAGTAATCATCCTATGTCGTAGTATGGAGCATTGGAAAGGGTCACCGAGCTGGTGGATGCAGGAGCAGATGTAAACCAGCCCGATGCAGAGACGGTCACTCTTCTACATTGGGCTTCTATAAACAATAGGAAGGAGATTGTGAAATACTTGATAGCTAAGGGAGCTACTGTAGATGCCATTGGTGGAGAGCTGCAGTCTACTCCACTACACTGGGCCACAAGGTCAGTTTTATTAGTTTGTTTGTGTATGAAAAAATGTAATCTAATCTATGGATTGTATTGATGATTTTATAAATCATTACAGGCAAGGTCACTTGGCAACTGTAGTGATTTTGATGAGAGCTGGAGCTGATCCTACATTAAGAGACTGCGAAGGCTCATCATGTATCCATTTGGCAGCTCAGTTTGGACACACTGCCATTGTTGCCTATCTAGTCGCAAAGGGAGTCAATCCAAACATGCCTGATAGAAGTGCCATGACACCACTAATGTGGAGTGCTTACAAGATAAATAGGTAAATTCGAATTAATTTTACACCTCATTCATTCATAAGAAACAGATTTTTTAATCTTTTGTTGTTTTGCAAGTGAGTAAATGATAAGTTTGAGTTCTTTCTATCATGCTTGTTTAATTTTGCAAAAGCTGGTTCATCGTCTTTCCCAGTCATCAACCAAAAGATTAAAGACTGAATTTTAAAATTAAGGGTAATAATTTTTTCTTCAAGCTTTGCATATTTTCACAGTCTAGATCCCACTCGATTACTTCTGACATTAGGAGCCTCACACAGCCTGACGGATAACCTGCACGGGAATACAGCATTACATTGGGCAATTATTGCTAAAAATAATACCGCCATTAGAACATTGGTTCATTATGGGGCTTCCTTGGATATTCCAAACTTCAAAAACGAAACACCTATGATGCTACTAGGACCTCATATTGGAGCTGCTTGGTTGGGACATAAATTTAGTCAAGAATTGAGGCAAAAGCAAGGACGTACAAGAGTTTGGTGTCGTGATAAGGTAAAAGATTGACGTCTATAAATATTTATTAGCTATATTTCAAAAAAAGATAATTCTGTAAGAAGATATGCAAATAAACATTGGTTGGCTTTTCCAGAGAATACGATGGTATTGCATGATAAGCACTCCTTTTATACTATTTTATGCAATTGGAATGGTATTTCAAAGCGGCCTAGATTACTTGATAAAATTGGTTGCCTTTGTTGCTCTCTATATTGCAATCCATACTGCAAGTAACTATATTTATGATGAGAGACTTTATTACGTTTTGCCAATGTCGATTTACATAGCAACTAAGGTATGTAATAAATTTGCACAGTCAATGACAAATAACATTTGTTTTATCACATAATCTTCTTATCAACTGTTTGATAAGAAAGATAACATACAAGACATTCGTTACTTTCTCGTCATACAATGCTACTATCAATATCGATAAATATATAAACATACAAAACTAACATTTACTTTTTTAATATTAGTTTTCCAATTCTTAAAAATTAAAAAAAAAAAAAAAAAATTTATCTATTAGGTGTGGATATACATAACATGGGTCTTTTGGCTCGGAATACATGCGGCTTGGTATTTATGGCTTTTACTAGTCGGCGGTTCTGTTCCTCTTTGGATCTGCTTTTTACAGTCTTGGCGTGGAGATCCTGGCGTAATTAAAGCCTCTCACGAGGATAAACTCAATGTGAGCTTTATAAATTACTATTCTGCTTATTTTGCAAATATGTCAATATGCTAATAGCGTTAATTTTTACAAATTTCAGTGTATAGTAGAATTAGCCGAAAATGGTGGTTTTGAGCCCCAATTGTTTTGTCACACATGTTTAGTTCGTAAACCTATTCGATCAAAGCACTGTTCAGTATGTGATGTGTGTGTTGCAAGGTATGATCATCATTGTCCTTGGGTGAACAACTGCATTGGTGAGTATCTACGCTTTATATTGTCGTAAATTTCATTTATAAAACTCTTTTATATGCGTTAGTTAACTTGCTTATTTTTACAGGTGCTAAAAACCATAAATACTTTCTTGGATTCTTAACGTCTCTTCTCGGTCAATGTATTGTAATTTTAACCGCTAGTATCCAATACTGGCAATTTGAATGCTGGTCAAATCTTACAGATGGTCATACTGCTGATAACTATTTAGTTGCTGCGGCAACATGTGATCCATGGGTCATGTGGGTAACAACTAACACAGCTCTTCACTCGTTTTGGGTCGGTACACTTCTCGCCTGTCAATGCTACCAGGTCAGTTGTTTACCTTCGAAAATCGGAACTTGTCGCTTTTTACTAATCCGTTTAAGTAATTATAGTAAACTAATAAAAAATTATTTCAGATAATGATATTGGGTATGACAACTAACGAACGTATAAACGCTGGTCGTTATAAGCATTTTAGCAAAGGAAATCCATTCCACAGAGGCGCCTTACAAAATGCAGCTGACTTTTGTGATTGCAGTTTTTGCGGTTTGAAAGCGAAGCCGAGCACTGACTGGTTACATAGTTATGATTTGAAGCAAAGTGTCGAGAAATTGCCTTTACTTTCACAGAAAGACAATTATCAGTATGTTTAAATTTTTGATTCTATATAGCGCCAAAGTTGCGATTCTAGTGATTAATTTTGCCAACGTGAAACAAGAAAAGCTTGAAACCAAAATGTTAATGAATAAGTGTACTTTGGACAACGAGAAACGAGATTAAACAGTCTCACTAATCTAGTCATCATTCATACTGACATGCGAATGAAATAATAGATGCAGAAAACAAAATCACCATATCACGCGAATCAGAACGTGAATGTGTTGACATGTTGTGCCATCACCGAATTTTGCAACACAATGTAATATGCTTTAAAAGGTTTTTTGTAACACCTTATTGATATTGTATATAAGCTCTAACCCTTTTAAGCAAGTATTCATCATGTAAATTTAAACTTTACATGTTGGACAGTTAAACTACAAACCTATACTTTGTTAAATTTGAATTGTTTCAAATTTGACAGACACTGAATCCATACAAATTAGATAAAGATGAGAATTAATTTTGTTAAATTAAAATTCTGATTCTTAAAATCTATGTGTAAAAAATATTATAATGCTTCAAAGGGTTAATCATAGTTAGTTTTATAGGGTAGATAAGTTGCAAATAACTGAAATAACAAGAACATCATTAAATGATCTAAGATATAATGATATAATGATCTTAAGATACTCTATAAAAATCCTCAAATGTATATTTTATTACGACCTGAAAATAATAAACATATTCTTGATAAAATGTGTTTATCCATCATTCTTTGCGTTACAATAAACCTTATAAGCCATTGATCATTTACTGGTGATATTTTGTTTAAATGTTTACTTGAAAGTAAATAAAATTGTAAAAGACATCTTCTATATCTACCCTATATAAGTAATTTATATAGGAATCGTCTAATAATTTTGAAATTAGAAACCTTTTCGGGCTTCAATGGTCTATGTTAAAATTTTATGTAAATCCAATTGAAGTTAGGTAATGAAAAATATGTAAGCGTTCTATTGCGATTTTAATAACTCGTCGTTTTTATAGAAATTTTTTTATACATTAAGTTGCTTTTGATCTTTAAGAAAACATCATTGTAATTATAATGAAAACTTTTTTTACAAAAATTAATTCTTGTGTAAGATATTAATGAAACGTTTGTACAAAGACAAAAAAGTACATATTTAGTTTATTTATTTTTCTGAATAGACACAAGAAGCTGGCAAAAACAATAAAAGATTTTTTCAGCTGAGACTTACGATAAAATGAACACATTTTGTCGTACGACTTGCGAGAAAGAATCGGAAAACATTGTAGGAGGCTTGAGAAACTAAACATTCCAAAACTACGATCAAGTATCCTACATAATTTTAGCAATAATAAATCTCTCCATTCATATACTATTAGTCTTAATTCTACTTTTTACGTGTTTTAAACGTATGTGAAACTTAAATTTAGAGTTTTTTAACACTGCTTTGTCAATGTCTACTTCATGTCGTAATTTTTACGAATAAGTAAAACATTACTTATATTATAAAAATAAGTAAATTTCATTTTTCAACTGATATAAAAGCTTAAGTGTTATACCTATCAGATGATTATATGCGTGTTAGAACAGATTTTTAAATGATACTAGGATAATGTTAAGTATACTGCATTACCTACCTTCGGAGACCCTTTTTTTTTAATGGAAAAGAGTTATACCAAATAGAATGATCAAGTCTTGGTGTTGAACTGTGATTCTTCGAAACTTAAATAATTACAAAGCTTGCTCGACTGGTTGCACAAAAAATATTGATTTCGAATTAAGTATTGTATCAAAACTCAGTATAGACCTAGTGAGAGAAATTTTTAAGTAAAGAAGATGTTGCAGTTGACTGGAGTTGATATATCTACAGAACTGTATGTATATTAATCTACTTGCTTTTGTATAATCATTAAGTGTATTTTTATTTCGTGGATCGTGCGGATCATGTAAATTTTACAGATAAATGCGGATTAGAAGAAAAAATAATAAAGACTGTTTAACGTAATGGACAGTCGCTAAAATACTTACATTGTAAGCCACTGCAATGAGAACAAAGACCAATAAAATGGCTTCTTTGTTATCCATATCAGTTTTTCACTGTTTATCTTAATGAAAAATTACTCCAATGTTATCTAAATCTCTTGTTCTAAATAATCGTATCAAAACAAAGTAACTGCATATTGTTTTATACATAGAGGAATAAAAATTATAAGAAAATTTATTCGTTAATTACTTTTATTCTTTGACGGATATCATTTGTTTTGTTTTTTATTTTCTCGTTCAATTCTTTATCATGGAATAACCTATTTTCGGATGCTCAGTATGCATCGCAAGTTTTAATTCATTTTCATATTTTTTTGCTTTTGTATGCCTTTTTTACTATGCACTTATAATGACCACCGAGAAAGACGTTTCTTCGTCCGATACATTGGAAAGGTCGAATTTATCTTCATTGCAGTCCGACAATTCTTCATCGAAAAAGACTTCAGAATTAAATATGAGCAAAATACAAAGTAAATAACAAGAAAATATATGTATTATTTTGTACGAATTTAACTTTTTGCCTGATTTCTCTTCAAGACTGCTTTTGTCAGCAACATTCACTTGCCAACATAAAATTAGTTCCCTGCCCCGTCCTAAGTTCTAATTTCGAACAAAATCAGTACTCTCATCAGTGTCTTTGTCAGCGATTTAAACTGTAAGTTCCTTCAATAGTATTACCTATATAATTGAATCTTGACACGCGGTGTAATTGAAATTCTGTTTAATTGAGCTAGAAACGGGGTCGATCTTCAAAAACAGTGCGATGGTAAAAATATTTATAAATATATGAAGAATATCAATAATAACTATCAAATACTACGATAACGGCATTGTTTTAGATAGCAAAAAAGAATGGGAACGTTTTAATTATAAATGGCCCCGGCAAAGTTATTCGCATAAGAAAGATAAATCCTATGAAATGAAACCCAAAACTAAAAGATATTGCGACTCCGAAAAGGTTAAAACATTGACATTGCAAATTTAAACCACCTCGACATTTAATCCCACGCAATCAATAATAATTAATCATTATGAAACCTTAGCTTTTTTCATGCTGCGAGGTATTAGAAGGTATACCGCGAAAGAAGAGCTCGGCAGATAGAAACGTCATAGAGAATCCGTTGAAGCGCGACTGGAGTGCCAAAGACGAGAGCGAGATCGCAGAGAAGATCGAGATCTACTACTTCGATCACGGCAACTCGGCGTAGGAAATTAATGTATTTAATTTTTCTTTCTTTTTTCATTTGGATGTACTAAACGGTATGCACCATTCGCGGCTCGCACGCAGATACTACCACACGACGGACCTACCACCAATCGTGTTTACGGATCGGTTCGCGGAGAAGTCGAGCTCGGCCGCAACGCGCTTTTGGGCTGAGATTTTCGGCTTTGTGCACATCGCAGCCAACCTCCTCACCAACTTTGTGTTGCAATTGCTGCGCTTCTTGATGTACAGCTTCGTCAGGCCCCTGACCGTCGGCGTCGTGCAGCTGCTGGCCGATTACTTCTTCAAACCGTTGCTGTCGATCACCTTTAACGGAATCATACAGCCAGTGCTGATCCTGTTTTACAATATTGCAACGTCGTTGAGGGACTGTTGCGAGCCTCTGGCCACGGCGTTCGGTTTTTATCTGAAGGAGGTAGCCGTGCTGCTGAGGTCCTGCAGACTCGTTGAGATAAATCATAATTATAGGAGTGCGAATAGCAATACCTAAGGGATGAGTAAACCGCGAGAAGATGAAGAGAAATACGAGAGAAGATAATTTAACACCAGGTATATATTTATTTTTCATTATAACTTTACAATATTATCATCGTTTCGCGCGATTTTTTTCTTTTATACAGAACAAATCATTATTTTATTTTATTTTATATTCATTTCATTTGTATTTCTCACTCACAAGTTTCTTGCTCTCACCGCTCAAATAGGGACTAACTTATAATTCGTCAATAACTCGCTTTTAACTCATCATCATGATCATCATCATTATCATCAGCAGCATTATCAATCGCTTTCTCGCGCAATAAATTATGTACAATCTCACAAACAGCAAACGAAGGAACCTAATTACATCGTACGGTTGCTTTCTTTCTTTCAATAAATTTGCTATTTACAGGTACTACTTTGTGTGTCTCATAGTGTCCTTCCGCTCTCTTTCTCTTTCTCGCCGACCGTTTTCAACGTTTCTCTCGCTCTCTTTTCTTTCTCTCTCTACTCTCATACAAGAAGGACGTTTTTCCTCGCTCTTGTGTGTGTATGTAAATATATATATATATATATATACATATAAATAAGTATATATATATATACATATATCTTAACGACACATCGTGCGTCACGCAGCGCGCACAACAAGCAGCCTCGACGAAGCAGTTTCTTTAACTTTTATCTGTTTAGCCATTTTCTCGTTGTCTCAACAGCGATATGATCGACTGGACACAGGCGAACAAAGAGAAACGCAGAGGAGGCGAATGCAATATATCTTTCTTTCTCTCTTTCACACTCGCTCTCGCTCCTGTTTTATTTTTCTCGTTTTCTATAAATCATGCTCATCTCTGAAGGAACTGCAGCCTCTGGCCTCTCCCTCGGCACGCTGGGGACGATCCTAGGTGCCGGACGTCGTTGTCGGGGCCTCCGAGCCGCTGGGCCCCGCCATCGCCGACGTAGACGCCGACGACGACGTCTGCGAGGTTCCGGATGCCGTTGAGTCACCTGCACACAAAACAGAAAACTCTCATGTTTATCAACGTCACGCTTCCTCATACGCACGAATATACTTCTTTTTCTCTCTTTTTTTTTTTTTTTGTTCTTTACTTTGTTCCAGATTACGAGGAAGTCAATATATGGTATATGTGCGTATATACGTTACCTAAAAGTGCAGCCTCTAAGTCGCCAAGAATTTCGGTCTCCTTGGGATCGATAAGATTAAAGCGCTGATTAAGAAGCGTCAGGTGGGCGAAGACACAGTTGAGGTGCACGTGAAGCCCCAAGAGTGCCACCTCCCGGAAGTGGCAGTGGTAAATGTGTGCCACGACGTGGTAAAGTAGCCGCAGGATTTTACGCACTATCGACTCAAACGAACTCGGGAATTCGTTTGCTACAGCCGAAACAGAACAACATACACACAAGAGGGAAGATTAGACATTTATATTGGATTACACGTGTGATATTGAAGATTAACGATTTTCTACTTAGTCTATACAAGGAAAAGCAAAGTGGATTGTCTACGATGTTTTTAGATATAACTGTAGAATAAACTATATATTACTTTTTACAAGTGTACTTATGATTTTCTAAACAAAATGTTACATACTTTGTTACGCTTTAATGCAACTATTTACACAAAAATGATGATTCGCTCGCGATAAGATTCCCTTTCTTACCAACTATCATTGCCCGCACGATAAACAAATCAGTCCGAGCGAGGTAATTTTTCATCGAGTATTCCGTGATGTATTGTGCCGCGGGGAGATTGGATTTAAATTTTAAGGACGAAAATCGATTCGACCGAGATAACGCCGGTAGAGGGAGGCGGGCGAGGAGGAGGCTCAGAAGCTCGAGAAAAGCCTCGCGTCGACGTGCGCGAGCGAGATTCCGCAGTCGCTAATGCAAAATTAAAACTGGATTCGTCGCGGCGCGTTACGTTTTCGCTGGATAATTCAGCCTTTCATTACTCGAGTGGAAGAGGCTTGTTGAAAGGGCCAATTGTAGGGTTGATTTTTGGTTGGCGAATTTGTCGGGGAACGAGTTCACTGGATTATGGATTAGTCGGAGAAAATGATCGTAAAAGATACATATCGGCGCAATCCGAATTTTTAAATAATTTTGAATAAACGGATATTTTCCAAATTTTAAAATGCTTAATAAAGCCTCACCTTAGGTAATAATAGCGTATCAATTACTAAAGTTAGATTTTATTGCTTTTTGATAAACGATTTAATTAAACGATACGCGTATTGATTTTGCAAGTAATGCTAGAAAAATTAAATAGAACGCTCACATGGGAGCAATATCAATTCCATAGTACGATATTGCGAAGGGACAGAACTACACGAGCGACTTTTCTATTGTTATTTATAGAAAGTACTACCTATTTAATGAATAGTAAACCATTAGCATCTCGACTTTCAGAATTAAAAAAGCACTCATCATCATATGATCAATAAATAAATGTGAAGGTGCACTTGAGATTTGAGCCGCATTCAAAAACTTTTACTATCAGATAAGCAATTTTTTCAATAACAAAGAAAACGTTTATTTTAACCAACATGTTCTAATTTTTATATCTTTATTAGTTTCTTCCTAAGTACTTTATTTTCTAAACATTATTTTCATCGTTCAAAGGATAAACAAAATTTTTCTTTGTCTATTCTCATAATAAATAATACAATCGAGTTCCTACTTTGCTTTTCCATTTATCAAATCGAAAATCGATTAAATAAAACATGTGATTGTAATATATCACGAAAGTGTTCATATGGAAAATTTTGAACACAATATTTACCGTATTTTGTAGGAAATATAGTCTCGTCGCTGACGGTGCGTTGTGTAAAGGTCATCACATAATCTATATACTGCGGTGCAGCCACCCTAGTCTTCTTTCCCTTTTCGTCAAACCATAGATACGTTCTGAAATTAAACACATTAAATGTTAGTTATTTATCATAGGAGGAACTAAACTTATAGAAAGCTTCACAATCCTCCTGTCTTAAGGTAGTTCATCACACATATGCAGCAATATATATAGCTATTTGTAATGAATTTTTGTTTGTTTTGTCTTTTATATTTAATACAACCTGATCAAGTTTATTCGAATGATGGGTGTCTTAAGAAGTAGAAAACATTTTTTTCATGCAAAATTACGTAGTATTGGCG
>UXGD01007095.1:0-11491 GCA_900474315.1 Torymus auratus | reverse complement strand
ACCCTGGAGGTGATGAAGAACCTCCTGTAGATAACTTAGATGTTGATCCAGAATTTTTCGATAATAAAATTTGGCCTCTTCTTGCCCATCGAGTCAAAGCTTTTGAAAATTTGAAGGTTAAATTTTTTTATAATAGTAACAAAAATGTTTTTTCACACTCCGTGCGCAAAATGTCCACTTTACGCACGCTTGCCTTCGCAAGTGCACAGGAAAACGGCATTTTGCGCACGCCGTGTTCACCCTTTCTTCGCTCGGGCGACAAACCCGCACTTGTGCCAAAATCATTTTTATCGCACTTCGATGCACGAGCGAAACAAGCGAAGCGATAATCACCTTCCGCACCCATAGCAAAATGTACTATTTTGACAAAAATAAATAATGTAAATTATAATGTAGATATTATATACTTTTTTGATAAAATAGTTCTAGCTTTGCTCGGGCGACATACTCGCACTCGTGGTAGAATCCCCTGTTTCGCGTCCTTCTACTATTATTAACGGACTGTGCGAAACTCGCATTTTCATGCTTGTATTGCGTGTAAGTACGAAGTAGGCTACTTCAAATAGCTCTTTTTCGTGGTGAAAAATGCAGGAAACCTGTGGTGTCAGTCGACCCCGTGCTGGAACTCCGTTAAAAAAAAAAAGTTCGGTGCATATGGGCGAAGCGGGTGATTGTTGTATCGGATGTTTTTGTCGCCCTCGCTTACGCTTGGGCCACACACCGCACCTATTCATGAAACAACCGCTTCGCACACTTGTATCGAAATGTGCTATAATATTAATTTTATCATCTTATCAAAATTAACATTTAATGATTCAGGTGAAATCTTCGTGGGCTGGATATTATGAATATAATACATTTGATGAAAATGGTATAGTAGGGTACCACCCATACCATCACAACATCATTTTTGCTACTGGTTTCAGTGGACATGGAATTCAGAAAGCACCCGCTGTTGGACGAGCAGTATCAGAATTACTTCAATATTCAACTTATCAAACTATAGACTTAAGTAGATTATCTTTTGAAAGATTTATAACTCAAGAACCAATAGTGGAAACAAATATTTGGTAAATTGTAAGATAACTTGTAAAATATTTTGTAAATATATGTATAAATATATTGTTTTATTCATTTTGTTGAATTAATTATCCAACATATACTATGATTGATAATGTGGATGAAAATGGCATTGATGAAAAGGATTTCGAGGATGAATTAACGGATAAGATTATGGCCGATACGCAAAACCGCAAAACGGGGAGTTTTCGTCCGCACCCGTGTCGAAATGTACTATTTTTAACTTGCTATAGCGGCTCTCAACTAAAAAGCGAATGAAAAAAGGATCCCGCGAATTGTCTGGTTTCTTAGCTCTCGGCCGAATTGTCTGGTTTCTTAGATCTCGGCAGAGTTGTTTGCGGTTTCTTATAGCGCTCAGCCGAGTTGTCTGCATGGTTTCTTAGCGCTCAACCTCATACCTGCAAACTGACATATTATAAGATTATATAATACCTATTTAGGTATACTATGTATTTTTCCATAGTATAATTAGGTATGGGAATATTATAGTAAGAAAGGCGTAGAATGATTATAAAAAACACAGAATAGAATTTTTAAAATCATAAACAAAAATTCTTTTAACAAAGATAATCCTCTGAATCTAAAACAAATTTTCGCATATGGATGTATATATCCTCAGCTATCACTATAATGATCTTACAAGTTTATACATAACGTCAACCAGCAAACCAGAAATAAACTTATAATACCACCCAATAAATGCTTGAAAGCTGTTAGTGATAAAAGCAACTACATCAGAGCAATAGGTACATATATTTAATTGTCTACCAAAAAGTAATCCAAATCTCAAAAATCTAGAAATTATCAAAAATTACAATAAAATAAAGGTTAAGAAATAGATTAGAGCTAATATATTATATTCTAAAACATAATGCTTTCAATAAATAATGTGACTGTTAAAGAATAGGTTGAAGGTCATCTACTATTGTGCCCAAGATATTATAATATTAATCTTGGAATACGCCGAATCTATATGTATGGACAGCTATGACTGTCTCTGTATAGGATGTTTGTTGCTTCAAAATTATTCAGTAGGTGTTGAAGTTAACAATAACAAAAATTACTATTGTATTACTCTGACAAATAAATAAAAGCGTTTTTCAAATAAGCAAAACATATAAGTAAACATATAAACATATAAATATATATAAGCAAAATATATATTTTTACGCAGTATTATTTTTGTCGAATTCAATTTACAAGATAAAATTTGAAAACCTCGAAAGAATATCTGTTACTGAAACCATTATACGAGGAGGTAGTAGTACATTTCCGTTGCGTTAAATACGTTGTGTAACGTATTTCTATAGTATCAACGACCCTTTCGCGAAGATTCCTTTTCATTACGAACACAAATATAGCGCTTGAGAGGCAGACGAATTTGAAATTTAAGTGTCAAATTTCTAATATAAGCTACCGGTTAAAATTTTCTACTTGAGACCCGTGACGTTTCTAAAACGTTTTATTGTATTTAAGTTTAGAAAAACTTTAAAAAACATTTGAGAAGTATGTTTAAATAGAATAAATTTATTTTCGACCATTTGTACAAATTTTCAATAAAAATAATCAATATTACAAATTCATTTTGATTGATTACATGATAAATACTTCGAACGACACTATTTATTACATGTAATAATCTTCAAATAATAGTTATTTTATAATTGAAAATTTTTAAATGTTTTAATTTGTACGTGTGTAAAAGTGCACTGCAATCAATGGTAATTTATTATGTAATGCAAATCGTGAATTTAATCGGAATAGCAAAACGCTATTTTTGTAGCTAGCATTTTGTATACAAAACGTTCTTCTCTATATTTATAGCCCGAAATGTTTATTAAATACTTCAATCGTTACAACTAGATAACTGTTTATCCTTAAATTTCAATTGAACCGAAAAAATCACGATAAAATTGAATAGAATAATTGCGCCGCCAAAAATTGGAATATTTTGTTAGAACAATTTCGTAAGCAATATATATTATATAAAAAGATTATAATTTTATAAAGAAGCCTTCTAAGAAAATAATCATCTATAAAATTGAACTATACGTAAGTGAATAAAGAATAATTGTTATAACAAAGCAATATTAGAAGTTTTATTTTTGTCCGTTCCGTTCTAATTATAATGCCTACATGACACGCAAAATCATTGCGCAGCAATACAATGCTTTTCATTACGTTTACGGACGTTTGACTAGCTTAAATTTTTATGAATGAAAATAACAAAATGCATCTTCAGCTTCTTATTGCCATTTACATTCAATTGTTTTTATAACGTTTACTCCAATATCAATCACATATTTTCAATAATCATCTATAAAATTGAATCATAAGTGAATAAATGAAAATTAATATAACAGAGCAATATTAGAAGTTTTAAATTTTGTCCGTCCGGTTCTAATTATAATGCCTACTTATAATATATTATTAGGCTCCCAAAATCATTGCGCAGCAACAT
Organism: Torymus auratus; assembly: GCA_900474315.1. Lineage (NCBI taxonomy): Eukaryota > Metazoa > Arthropoda > Insecta > Hymenoptera > Torymidae > Torymus > Torymus auratus. The sequence continues at coordinate 7,950 of UXGD01007095.1, read as the reverse complement.
AATGTAGATCTGTTTTCATTACGTTTACGCACGTTTGACTAGCTTAAATTTTTGCGAATGAAAATAACAATACAAGTGTTCAGCTTGTTATTGCCATTTACCTTGAATTGTTTTTACAACGTTTATTCCAACAACAATTACATTTTTTCAATAAAAATCACTGAAGAATAATCCATCTTATACATCTGATATATAACATCGTCGGTAACACATCTATAGACTCTATTCGCGATAAGCAGTCAAAATACGCGTTTCTTAACAGTCTACCTTCCCCGCTGTCCCCTCTATAAATAAACAGCTCGCGGCGTTGATTAAATAAATCATCTTCCCCGACAGCGGCCGAAAATACCAGAGGCGTGTGTTCTAGATCCATCTTCGTTGCTTCGTTCAATATGCCTGCGCAAAAACCGTTGCTCCAGAAGCATTATTATATTCCAGACCTACAGCTACACTCTACTCTATAGTATACATGCCACCTTGCATAAGAGACGTCGCGCTCATCCTCGTACGTCCTTGAACGTTCGCGAATATTCTTCCTGTTTCTTTATGTCAAGTTCGCGAATCATCCGCCCATAAACAAACACGATGATGATACGTAAACCCGTACATACAACTTTCTATTTCACTGTAAGAGCGAGAGGATGTTGCAGCGCGGCTGGCTAAAAATGCATTCTTCGAGAAATTTCTCGAGACCGTTGAACCCTGCAGCAGCGCGTATGTGTGTGTGTGTATGTGTATGTACGCAGCGGCGGCGGCCCGGACGCTCCCCAGACGAAATCGATAATACGCCCGGCTATGCGGACCCTGTGCGAAAATATGTATAGGTATATTACAGTATCTTTACACCGTTATTATGCGGTGTTTTTGCTGAAAAATATAACGAGATGCGCGAGTCGCCGGCTTTTCTTATCTATGCGAATATTTGAAATTTAGACGCGTGTCGGCGTGCATGTATCAGCTGGCCTAATTAGATTGCAGTAGGACTTTTTAAGTGAGCGATTAGAATAAAGGTGTTTAGGCGATGCAAATGATGGGAATTTTTTCAGAAAAATAGTACAAAAAAGTATCAGTTGCTATGCGGGGAGCATAGTGCATTTGGTGTACGAGTATAGGAGGGTGTGCGAAAGCCTCGCGAATGTTCTCGAACTGTCTGGAGCATTCCCGTCCCTTCGTGTCCCCATTCGCGCTGTATTTACGGCACGTATCGTGCTAAAATCGTACCGAAGATGCGCCATTTTATTGGATATTTCATCCCGCACTTCGGCGCATCGCTATCTAGGCCGGTCCTATTTGCAATTTTCGCAAAAAACGAGGACAATCGTCAATCGCCCGCGTCGCCGTCTAGATGCGCTATATATATATCTAGCGTTGTCTCGAAGCTTCGCGAAGTCGTCGCCGCTTGCGACTGGCGCAACTGTCGCTCAATGCCAACTCGAAAATTTATAAAAAACTCTTGAAAAAATGATCGACCCTCCTGGACAACTACCCAAAATCGTACAAAATTAATCAAGGAATGCAATGTGATTGATGAATATTCGCGATGAGTTGTAAGAAAATCGGAAAAAGCTATGAAAGCCGTCGGAACGTTCGCGAACGTAGTCTCGAAGCTTCTCGCCCAGTCGCGGCGTAGTGGGGTTGGGTATAAAAGCAGGAGCGCGAGCGCCGACTCCTCAGTACATGAAAACAAACGAAGCGAATAACTTTAAAGCGAACGAACGATACACTAACGAAACAACACACACAATGTCTGCCATTGGTATTGACTTGGGAACCACCTACTCCTGCGTGGGAGTCTGGCAACAGGGAAAGGTCGAGATCATAGCCAACGATCAGGGCAACAGAACAACACCTAGCTATGTTGCCTTCACGGACACCGAGAGGCTCATCGGCGATGCCGCCAAGAACCAGGTGGCGATGAACCCTGCCAACACAGTGTTCGACGCCAAACGGTTGATCGGCAGAAAGTAAGTCGTCTATGAAAATTTTTGTCTATCTTTTTTTATACTTAACCTATTTTTTAAAATTTAGTTTTTTCTTTCAAATTTTAATTATATTTTACAATTCAGAATTCAGTCTGTTTCAATTTAAATTTTCATTTTCTTTTTTTAAATTAACCCCTTTTTAAAATTATTGATGTAGATTGTAAAATTTCTTTTTTCAGTAATTCTATTCTTTAAATCGCCTTAATACTAAATGTATAGTAAAAACATTTAAATGTTATTTTTTCAATAATTTTAAAGTTGAAAACTCGCATTATATTATAAAATCCGACACGAGTGCTAAATTTGTTCGTTTAAATTGTGTGTTCTAGGTTTGACGACCCTAAGATCCAGGCCGACATCAAACACTGGCCTTTCAAAGTCGTCAACGAAGGAGGCAAGCCGAAGATCGAGGTTGAGTTCCGCGGCGAGAAGAAGAGGTTCAATCCGGAAGAGATCAGCTCGATGGTCCTGACGAAGATGAAGGAAACAGCTGAAGCGTTTATGGGAAAAACGGTTAAGGACGCGGTTATCACAGTACCCGCGTACTTCAACGACTCACAGCGCCAGGCCACCAAGGACGCTGGAGCGATAGCCGGTCTCAACGTTCTCAGGATCATAAACGAGCCCACGGCTGCGGCACTCGCCTACGGTCTCGACAAAAACCTCAAAGGGGAGAAGAACGTCCTCATCTTCGATCTAGGCGGCGGAACCTTCGATGTCTCCATCCTCACCATCGACGAGGGTTCGCTCTTCGAGGTGAAAGCCACGGCGGGCGACACCCATCTCGGCGGCGAAGATTTCGATTCCAGACTCGTTGACCATCTCTGCAAAGAGTTCGAGAGGAAATACCGCAAGAACATGAAGACCAACCCTCGGGCCCTCAGACGATTGAGGACCGCTGCGGAGCGAGCCAAGCGCACCCTGTCCTCGAGCACCGAGGCCTCCATCGAGATCGACGCACTCTACGAGGGCATCGACTTCTACACGAAGATCTCCAGGGCGCGCTTCGAGGAACTCTGCGCAGACCTGTTCCGCTCCACTCTGGAGCCGGTCGAGAAGGCGCTGGCCGACGCCAAGATGGATAAACGATCGATCCACGACGTCGTGCTCGTCGGCGGTTCGACTCGCATACCGAAGATCCAGTCGATGCTGCAGAACTTCTTCTGCGGCAAGCAGTTGAACCTCTCCATCAATCCCGACGAGGCTGTCGCATACGGCGCGGCAGTCCAGGCCGCCATTCTCACCGGTGAGGGCCAGACCAGCTCGGCTCTCCAGGACGTCCTGCTGGTAGACGTAGCACCCCTGTCGCTCGGCATCGAGACCGCCGGCGGCGTCATGACCAACATCGTCGAGCGCAACGCGCGCATACCCTGCAAGCAGACGCAAACCTTCACTACCTACGCCGACAACCAACCCGGCGTTACCATCCAGGTGTACGAGGGTGAGCGTGCCATGACAAAGGATAACAACCACCTCGGCCGCTTCGAGCTCAGCGGCATCGCGCCGGCGCCGCGAGGCGTACCAAAGATCGACGTCACCTTCGACATGGACGCCAACGGCATCCTGCAGGTTACCGCCAAGGACACGGCCAGCGGTCGCAGCAGCAACATCCGCATCACCAACGACAAGGGACGCCTGTCGCGTGAGGAGATCGACCGCATGCTGAACGACGCCGACCGTTACCGCGAACAAGATCAAGAGCAGCGGGAGAAGGTCCAGGCGCGCAACCAGATCGAGAGCTACGTGTTCTCGGTCAAGCAGGCGGTTAGCGAGTGCGGCGACAAACTCGTGCAGTCCGACAAGGACAGCGTGACCAAGCTGTGCGACGACACCATCCACTGGCTCGACAACAACACCCTGGCCGAGAAGGAAGAGTACAAGCACAAGCTTGAGGAGCTGCAGAGGCAGTGCGCGCCTATCATGACCAAGATTCACGGCGGAGGTGCTGCGGGGCCGCAAGATTCATGCGGCAATCAATTCCGTCAAGGGGCGGCCGATAACAGCTACGGCGGCCCCACTGTGGAGGAAGTGGATTAAGCCGGCGAAACACCCACGGCTAAGCATACCATCGACGCGCGGCTCCAACAACACCTCGAGAGCTGCTAGCGAGAATCTCAATGAGATCCACACAATATAAAAAGCAGTATTTAAAAACGGAAAAAAAACGTAAATTCCCACGAGACTGATAATTTAATTTACCAAAGTTGTTTCTTACGCGCGAAACGAAAGATACAAAGTATATAAGACTGTTAAAATTAATTTTTCATGTCGGGGCTTATTGATCCTGTCTCTATAATTTTATTTGGTATTCGAAGCTAACGCTACGGGTCCAGCAATGGATTTGCAGTTTAACTTCGGGTGTCATTTAGGGTTACTAGAGGCCGAATCAACAAGTCCTGTAACCAGTTTAATCAGCTTTCTGTAAAATTACTCATTTTTTTGGTTGTATTATGGGCAGATGGTAAAACTGGTTCTTTTTATATTGTGATACTTGTTAAATAAAATCGTTCATTATTTTTTATATATAAAACAATGTCTTGTTATTCACAACAATAACTATCCTCACCCAATTTCCTTTCATAAAAATAGATTAAGTATAGATATTAAAGTAATTTGAAAGAAGGACCTTAAATAAATTAAAGTAGTATATATATATCGATTTAATTTAGATAATTTTTGTTTGTTCATATTTGTTATTGTTTATTAATATATTGAGTAAATTCTAATTTGAAAATTTATTAAAGATAAAGCATATTTCTAAAGTTAGAATTAAATTAAAATTACTAAAAAAATGTGTAATAGTATATTTCAATTTGAAAAGTATATTTGACTTCATTAGTAATTGATAAAAATGATCTTAAAATTATAGAAATATAAATATCATAGGTTTAATTCATTGTTGTAATTGCTAATTATAAAAAAGAAAAAACAAAAATTAATTGCACTACTATATACTTAACTCGTTTTAAATTAATTTATAATTTAATCTTTCTTTTCCTTAAACGAATTCATTAAACAGATAATTGAGTAAAAGTTTCACTATGACGCTATACCATTGAAATGCAGTTGGCTTATAATGATTGTACTTTCACTAGAAACTATATTTAAGTAGGTAAATAATAAATATTAAAGGTCTACTGCTAAGAATGGAGCAATTCCACGTGTGTACTCCGTCTGACGTCAAATCTAATCTAACCTAACCTTGTAAGAACTATCACATATCTCTCCACGCAGGTATGCACATCATTATAGTGCGAACTGCGAAGTTATGTGGCACAACTAATTACGACTCGCAAGCTCCTGCCCCGGGGAATTTCGAAACCGCCAGTGTCGGCCAGTGCATAGGCTGTTCCTCCGAATATTCAAGAACCATGACGTCTTAATGTCAATATTTATTTAAAAGCCGCAGCTGCAAAAACTGCAAGAAGAGTCATCATCGTCACGAGAACAAGGTCGCTTAAGGTAAAAAAGACGGAAAAAAACTCAGGCAAGAGAATATAATACGCTGTGGCGAACAGCGCGCGCTCACACGTTTATAAGGTGTTCGTGTGTATGAGCGTGGTGTGTGTGTCATGGTAATCAGCAGGGAAGAACGTAACGGGTGAAATTAGGACAAAAGAGAAAGTTTTTTCCGACGTCGATAAGCCACGAATACTATACTACGCGTTGACCAACATGTGAAGTAATTCCATTCGTGAGGTTGGCTCTTTCTCTCATTCTGTTAACGGCTGGTTTACCTTTCAGACGACGAGCGGGCGTGCGAAAAAAACGACGAAAAACAATCATGTCCGTGAATAAGTCCGTGCTGGCGATGTTCCGCCGGAGCCACGCGGTATCGTCCTTACTGTGCAACAAATACGGCCTACTTTACCCAAACGGACGACAGCCGACGACGACGACGACGGCTGTTGGTCAGGATTACAGAAGGTTCGGTACCAAAACTGCTAACAGCCAGAAGCCTGACTGGAACAGAGCAGTCTCCGAGGCGGAGAAGATCGTGGGATATCCTACTTCCTTTTTGAGCCTTCGCTGGCTCCTCAGCGATGAGATAGCCAATGTTGCTCTGCATTTGCGAAAACTTGTTGGCTCTAATCATCCTCTGCTTAAAACTGCCAAGTAAGATATGTTTTTGTGATTTTATGAACTTCTTCCTTTTAAAGAAATGAAATGGATCGTTATGAAGATTAAAATGTATGTAAATTTGTTCATTGCAGAAGTTTAATTTACAATGGACGAAATAATATGCAAGCATGGGGACTCATTGTTCTACTCATATCAAAAGCTGCTGGACACCAGAATGTTGATGACTTGGAGTTGGACAAAGCTGCTGGAGTTTTGCATAGGTATGTTGAAATAATTTATTACTATCTTTGATATAGTTTTTTCACTTATGCACTATGAACTTAATTCGTTTTATAGTCAAAGAGCACTTGCTGAGGTTACTGAAATGATTCGCACGAGTCATTTAGTCCATAAGGGTTTAGTAAATATACAGCCAGGAGTTTATCCTGAATCTGCAGAATTAAATGATATGACATTTGGTAACAAAATTGCTTTACTTAGTGGGGATTATTTGCTTGGAAATAGTAGTGCAGAATTAGCAAAACTTAGAAACCAAGATGTAAGAATTTCATTTTATACTTTTCTTTTTAAACTATAATATGTTTTATTAAATATCATCTTTTTTATCGTATAGCTTGTAGAACTCATGTCTAGTGCAGTGAGAGATTTAGCAGAAGCAGAATTCATAGGCAGAAGAGATGATCAGAATAATCCCCTGCCATCTGTACCACCGGCAGATCGCACTGGTTATGCAGTAAAAGAATGGACACTCAGAAATGTATTAAGTGCTGGTGCCCTTTTAGGAAAGTCTTGTAAAGGTACATTAAAATTAGCAGGACACAATGAAGAAATACAGGAGCATGGTTATAATTTTGGAAAGCATTTAGCTCTTGCATGGCAGGTATGGAATTATAAAATCTGATTATTTTCATAAATATTCATTAATTATCAAATTTTTATGAAATATTCTTTGGAATTGTAGGCATGCCTCGACCTTGGTCCTTTCATCAGTAAGGATAGGAATAATCCATTTAGTGTATGCTCTGCACCAGTTATGTTTCACATTGAATATGACCCTTCAATTTTAATAGAAATTGATAAGGGTCTTGAATCAGTTCAAAATGTTGACTATGCAAAGGTTTACGATATTGTTATCAGCGGTCCCGGAGTCGAATTAACGAAAAATTTACAACGAGAACATTCACAGCGCGCAATGGAGATGTTAAGTGTCTTTCAAGAAAGCGACGCACGAACGGCGTTATCTAACATTATTGCTGCAATGGGTGACTTTTGAAAATAACGAGTAAATATTTTTACTACTGTCAGATAAATTTGCCAAAAATATTTTTAATATCAATTGCTATAACTTATAACAATTGTACAAAATATTTTTAACGTGTTAATTATTTTTATAAAAAATAATCAAATTTTTTACAAAGATATAAAATTTAGTATTAACATAGTGTTATTTAATTAATAATAGAACATATTTATACTATTGTTTACGAATGAAAATCTCATGTTGAAACGTCTTTTATACATCTTTATTAAAAAAAATGTAAATACTTGTTACAGTATGTTATTCAATGCAAGTTTTATTGATTTCGTTTATATACAGTGTTTTTGTACATATTGAGAATATGTAATATTTAAAAAATATATGTATTTTTTAATTTTATAAAAAAACATTTTTTTAATTTATTATTCCCCTTAAATCTTTGAAAAGTAATTTGTATAATTTGTTGTTTAATTGACTGTTTAGACAAAAATGTCTATTACAATGTAGATATATTCATATTTCAGTTTCAAATATAACATAAATTATATTGTAATAGTATATTACGCACCTAGGGAGGAAAAAACTTGGACAGTCCACAGCTCGTGTAAATTGACACCCGAGCCGAAG
>UXGD01007094.1:0-11491 GCA_900474315.1 Torymus auratus | reverse complement strand
GTGTGCCTCAAAATTTTTTTTATTTTTTTTTTTTGGAACCACTTTTTGACACTTTCTGCTGAGAATTGCTCATATATCCATGCCTACAAAAGAATCGTATATTGTAAATGGCTTAAGTAGTTGATTTTGTTCGCCGAAATTAATTAAAGTAGTATTATATTATTAAAGTAGCATTATATTAAAAAGATAACAATTTTCATACATTTTTGCATTAGATTAAAAGTAATTAGAAATACTAAAACTAGATCTAGTCCTTCAATTGTCTACTATTCCTGTAGCTCTAGTATGCTACTTTAAGCGAAAGAGAAAACAAAAACATTATGAAAATTGCTGCTCTTATAAAGACGCAATACGTGTCTTGGAATTTATTGGAACAATTGATCTAAAAACACCTAGTGGCAATCAAATCCGATTAGGTGAATCCATCGTGTGTAAAGATGCAACCCAGATACGGACTTTCACGTAATAAGCCAAAGGAATCTTTGCTCATCTCGATTTCTCATACTTTTCTCATTTTTCCGTTATGCTCTAGGATGTTCAGTATGTTTATCTTCCTGCTTACCAAGCAGATATCGATAGTCCATAACAGATGAAAGTTTCGTTCTCTAGCTGTAAAGAAATATTCTATTTTAATTGTCAATAATCAAGCCAAACTTTAATATCAATGAAAAAAAAAATCTTTTACCAATATTAAGTTTTCAACTCATAAAAGATATTTTTTGTATCCCTCTGTTGTTCTTTTAATATATATCTTTAATAGAATATCCTCAATTTGAAACAGTGTTTCCATGCATAAAATTCTCGTTAAGTAGAATATATTCAGTCACTGAACAATTTGTAATTACCGTAGCGGCATACTGAAATTCCCAATCCGATTATTGAACCATAATTTAGAGAATTGCAATCGGCCGACCACAATCTTCTTATTCATTGATCCGTGGGACGCGGCTGCACGCATCTTTGACTTTTCGTTTTCCGCGCAATTTTAAAGACGGTGCTGAACATTTTCGAGAACAGTATATTATGAGCCGCAGCAATAAGTGCATGCATTATAACCGCACGCTTTGCATTTCAATTTGCAACAGAATACGAAATTGAGTTATAATTTATGCACTATTCATGATGTTCAAACTCCATTGAAAAATATTCGATGTTTAGTGCTTTTAAAATTTAATTTTGTATTCAATCTCAATATGACCATTTTTTGAAAATTGATTTTTACCTAATGAGGAAAATGAGAAAAATAAGAAATATGTTAAATATTTAAATCTTTTGTTGACTCAAATTGCTTAAAATTGCATATTTGCAAGTATATTTAGAGAATTCAGGTTCTTTACGGGACCTATGTGAAATTTCATACTTACCGGTGTTCTAATATTTTCTGATAATTCTTTTAATTATTGGTTTTCACAACTTATTTTATCCATCCATTGTTCTTCAAGTTACTAAAACACTGTTATACTCCTACTTAAAAATGTATTACTTTCATTAGACATTTACATATTGATTGCTCATGAAAATTATATAATTACTTTAGAGATATACCTGCATTGAAAAATATCTATAACTAACTTTTTTTATTCATCGCGAACCATATATCAATTATACTTTTTTCTTCATTCTTAGAAAAACTAAGTACCAGCACGCTCGCGAAAATCATTTACTTCCTCCGCGTACCAGTGAAACCGTCGATTCCCGCATAAGCTAGAAACGTAACCGTTCGTGCAATGCACATCGGGTTTCCTTCTCGTAACGAGAGAAAATGTCAATTAAAACGCCGCACACACATGCGATAGCTCCAATCGATTTCACTGTTTTCACGTGCTGCTCTTGAAAGCCAGCTGACGGTGCATGCTGCCGAGATAATTTTCCGTTCGATTGGGATTCATCGGCGCATCTGCTGCGGTAAAAGTCCTCCGCGTAATTGTCGGAAATCTTAAAAAATCGAGATCGTCGTTAACCGTCTTTTTATCGATCCGAAAGCAATAGCGCTACACGATTATTACCAGCGCGGCCCAAATGTCTATCTACCGATCGTATACGCGCGCGCAGATGCGCTCGGCGAGGAGGTAATGCAGTGTCGCATTATGAAAGCGATGAGGGAGATTATTATCACTGCTTGTCCGAGTCGTTCCACCTCGTTTCGCTATACTGAATTGGTAGTAGCTGAGAGTAGCTGTTTCGTATAATATGAGTTTTCGAAAAGTTGGTTGCATTGTAAACTTACATGAGAGATTTACCGTTGCTTCAGACGTCAAAAATCATATTTTTTAATAAGTATCGTAATAAGTAGTAACTGTTCAGCTCTAGACACTGATAATCTTTATTGGGTTGGTTGTACTGATTCGATTGCCGTTTTATTATTTACGTTTAACGAATAATTTTTTAATATTTTTATGACATAATTTACTCAGATATTGAGCAAAAAGTACGCTGTGCAGAGTTATGACTCATTTGCTGGAAACTAGGCATACAGTGCTTACCCACACTAGTTTTTAGTAGTTTTTTATGAAGTAATCTTGAGGCTAAATTATCTCGAACTTTATGAATTGTGTTATGTAGTTGCAAAATAACGGAGTATATATTTACAAACATACGTGGTTTTTATACATTTACGTTTAATAGTGTTGGTATTTTAAATAAGTATGAAACAAATAATATTTTATTATGGTATCATTTAATTTAAATGCTTTAATAAGAATGTAATCTCCAATAATATATTATTTTATTATTTTTGAATTATTGACTCAAATTTTTAGTTTATGAGTAATAATACAAATTCAAGAAATATATCAATAACCATCAGTGAATGAAATACAGACTTTAACGCTGCATTTCGCAGCCACAAAACTGCTTCTGACCATTACCCTAACCGCAGAAAAGCTACTCGTGACAATTACTTTCCACTCAGTAGTCAGCTTCTACAACTTTATTCCTCGTGAATTTGTAGGGCACAAAAACCTATAAATTAGATAAAACTGAGATGTAACCGACATTTTAATTTGCGATTAAATATTTTTTTTTCCACTTACTTTAAAAATATGCCAAAAATATGCATGTTTTAAGAATATTGTAACAATGGCAGATAAATGTAAGGTAGGGGAACGGGGGTTGGCCACCCAAACTTCAAACTGATTTTTCTCAGAAACTAATGATTCTTATGAAAGTAAAAAAAATTGGATTAATTATAAATCCGTACTAAGAATTATATTTTGCCAAACCAACAAAATTTAAATAAATCTATAAATATTTAAAAATTGACAACAAACTAGTACTGAAAACCGTGACGGTCGTGAGATAGCAAACTCGGTACCTAACCTGTTTTTTAATTTTATAGGTATAGAAATATGAAGTTAAATTATTAATTATGTAATAATTGTCTCACCAAACTCTTACTTAAATAATTACCTACTTAACTAACAAAAAAAGTGCAGTCAAACCACCGACAGCTTTAGCTTTGAGGTTAAGAATTACGTGGTTTTTCTGTCACTCGCGTCGTTCTGCATCGTTCAGTGTGACCGCTGTGCCCCCCCTGACGTGACATTCGTGTCCTGCTTCGATACTTTCTTTTGTTAGTCATATAACTTTTTACCAAAGCAACATATAGGGTTCATTAAAAAAAGAATTTGAAAATCGTTAATCGAACTTTCAAACAGGCCTAGAAATAAATATTTTCAATACTTATTTTCTTTCTGGCTCTCTGATAAATACATGGACGTTTACCATTTTAAGGATTGATATTTTCTGAGCTTTATTAAAATATAATTTTATATCATTTTATACAAAACGGTTCTAGAATTTTAAAAATATATTTAGTTTAATCTAGAGTGTAATATATTAAATTTAGTGTAGGTTTCTATTTTTTCAAAGAAATAGTTTTTCTGTCTACGTCTCTATCTCTACGTCTCTGTCTTTACATCTCTGTCTCTACGTCTCTGTCTCTACGTCTTTGTCTCTACGTCTCTGTCTCTACGTCTCTGTCTCTACGCCTCTGTCTCTACGTCACTGGCTCCACGTCTCTACCGCTACATATCTGCCTCTACGTCTCTGTCTCTACACGCCTGTCTCTACACTTCTGTCTCTATGTCTCTGTCTCTCTCTGGCTCTGTCTCTACGTCTCTGTCTCTATGCAGCCGTCTCTGTCTCAATGCACCTGTCTCTACATCTTTGCCTCTGACTCTGTCTCAATGTCTCTGGCTCTACGTCTCTGGCTCTACACCTCTGTCTCTCTGACTCTGTCTCTACGTCTCCGTCTCTACGTCTCTGTCTCCCTGGCTCTGTCTCTACGTCTTTTTTCTCTGACACTGTCTTCACGCCTCTGTCCCTATGTCTCTGTCTGTACGCGCCTGTCTCTACATCTCTATCTCTCTGACTCTGTCTCTACGTCTCTGCCTCTCCATCTCTCTCTTTACGTCTCTGTCTCTATGCCTCTGTCTCTACGTCTCTGTCTCTATGTGTCTGTCTCTACGTCGCTGTCTCTATGTCTCTGTTTGTACGCGCCTGTCTCTACGTCTCTGTCTCCCTGATTCTGTCTCTACGTCTTTGTCTCTCTGACTCTGTCTCTACGACTCTATTGTGGGGACTATTGAGGAGGGCCATTGATGGGGGTGAGCGGCGGACTGAGAGTGGGCCATTGAGGATGAGCGAGGGGTCGAGGGGGTCGACGAGAGGCGAGGAGGGGTGAGAGGGGGGGGGGGTTATGGAGCCTTTGAAGATCTAAATCTTATTGATAGAGACGGATTTCAACGTGTTTTGAGAGGGGCTCAGGAGGGAGGCAACCGAGTGAAGCGGAGGGTTAGAGGGGAGGGTGGATGGATCAGAATTTTCGAAACAACTATATAGTATAGGGAGATATTAATAAAAAATTTGTATTTTTATATTTATTTTTAAACTTTTTTACAAGGGTTACCAAGAAATCGAAGAGCCCAACGCGCCCTGCTCTCTCCTATCGGTTTTTGACAGTAATATTAGAAAAAAAACATAATTAAAACTTGATTTATTTTATTTGTTATATTGACGGTTAAGGGGAACAACATGCTATCTCGGCGCGACGATGAAGAACATGTTATCTCGCCGCGGCGATGAAGAAGATGCCATCTCGCCGTGTCGGTAAAGAAGATGTCATCTCGGGGCTTATCACATCGCATGTGTAAAATATTTCCGAAATTTTCCCTCGGTAACTCCAAATGTAATTGTTTAAGGAATCTAATACTTTTGAAAACTGATAATATCTACACTTGTTAATACAATTTTTCCTCAAAAAATTTTCTCGAAACTTATAAATTATCCCTCATGCACATAATATCGTTACTCCTCCGATCAGATTTGACCAACAATTTAAGAAGAAAACTGACATTAAAATCAATTTACTGAGAGTGATTAACCAAATTCAACAAATTTCCCTATTTATCTTTCACAGTAATTTACTCCCATTCTCCACATTTGTATTTCCGTCAAAAAATCGCTCCTCGAATCCTCTCGAACGCTCCAGATCGCTTTTACATCATCCCACTTAACGAATTGCAATGCTTCTCGCAATCGCCTCGTCTATCATTACCCTTCCCCCGTACTTCCACTCGCCTCCTCCCTCATTACCCATCCACCACCTATACCTCCCTTCTCTCCCATTCGAATCCGCACACCCACTGAAAGTGTCGCTATACTCTCCTTTCCTCGAGGCGGGTGGAGCCGGCGCGCGTCATGCGAAGTCATCATCTCCCGTTCGATCGGTCGTGCACGCACGTAAGATCCACTTTACTTCGCTATACGCGTGGAGTAGGAGAAGCTACACTTACGCATAATAATCCCGCAGGCCAATTTTTTACGGACTGCCGATTTTCCCGGCAACTGAAGCGTGCGACTGACGCTCGTGCGCGCGCGCACGGGCACTCGAGTCGGGGGAATCGAGATCGGGCCTCTTAGTTCCCAGTCGTTCGTCGCGCCGATCGTGTGTCAGGGTCCGCGCGCCGCCGTTTTCGATTTTTCCACATCACACAGTCCGCGGCGACATGTCGATCGCCCGATTGCGCAGGGGAGCCGCGAGGAGCTGCAGGAACCTGCGACGTCTACGAGCGATCATTTAAGGAGAAAAGAGTCGTCAGCGTCATCGTCGAGAGAGAAAGATAAGATAGAGAGATGAGGGCCGTGAATCTAGTCTTGCCACTATTGCTTCTGCTTGGGGCGACGGCGCAAAGGGCGGAAGAGAGCCGCGAGAAGGAGCTGCCGAGGGATATGTTTGAGCGCGCCCTGATGCAGCTCATAAAACACAGGAGGATGTTCCTGGACGGCTTCGGTAACGGCACTGCTAGTGCCGCGATGTACAGGGACTTTGGCTTCGACTCGGCGTCGTCGCTTGGAGCGACAGGTGAGAGATGAGTCGGCGATTCCCCGGGGCTATGTGTGAGTGTGTGCGGTAATGTGCGATGTAACGCCGCGAGACGAATGGAAATGGGTGTATAATGGGCGGGAGATTATTATTGTTGGGCGAGGTTTTGAGATTTGATGGGTTGCAGTAGAGGAGGTACGACGAGTAGTTTGTTTACTTACGCATGTATTACAGTGTGGATGTTTTAGTTTTATGCGCCGCAGGAAGCTTAACGTATGTGACTTATAATAAAACTTATATGTTATTCTCAAATGTACATTGAAGTAGTTTTTTTATGATGAATTACCTGATCCTTGAAAATATCGTGGATAGATATTGCCTTTTTAAATTTTTCGATCATTTACTGATTTAATCGTTACAATAAAGGTTTTTATTGTATTGATTAAATATTTTAATTGCACAATTATGTTAAATTTTCATAGCAATAGTTTTCTTTAGTACACTAATTATTCGTTGCTGCTTTAAAATATTAACGAGAAAAAAGATAAAGTTCTGTATAGTAAATGTTATTGTTAATTAATACATTTAATGTCACGACTACGTTGTAAGAATTTCATTTGCAGTTTATCGTGAAAGTAAGGTTTGCAACGTAACGCAACAGATTATCGAACAATAGTGCAGAAAGTAAATATAATTACAATTGTTTAAGTATCTTACATGAAAGTAGGCGTCTTTGTCTATTTATTCGTAACATTGTTGGGTGTTAATGGAATGTGCAATTTTCTAATTGCATCAAACTCGCACTTGATGCTAGCATAAAAATAATCTATTACCTGTTTACTTACCTTGTGAATGTTTATGTTGATGTACTTGAACTTTAAAATTTGTCTCGCTCTATATATAAGTTATTTTCTTTGTCTTTTCTTCATTGATACTATATGAATCATTAGATTAAATTAATTTCAATTAAATTATCAGCTTATGACTATTAAGTGAAAATACTAACTTTAAACGTTTATTTACGTAGTTCTATAAGAATAGCCCAACAATTTTTGATTTAATTTACTTTCAAGAGCAAGATATTGAAACTATGAATCTTTTTAAAGAATTAAATTTCCGTTGATTTTAAGGAAATAAAATAATCTACTTGAGATCAAAACAAGAAGACACATTATTAAACAGACTAATATCTGTATATCTTTAACATTAATAACGGTATAACCTCGATCAATCCAAACTTCATCTTTTCCCAGACACTACTTCCCTAAATAACAATAACCAGCAACAAAAAATCCCAGAACCGCAGCTCTCTCTTCTCTCTAATCGACCTCTAATCATTCTGTTCGACAGGCACCAGCCAAGTGGCCGATCAAGAGGGCGAAGAGGAGGGCCGCGGCCGCAGGAAGAAACTGCGCCAGATGAACCGAACGCTGATGGCCGTCGTAATGGCGTACACGCTCAAGTTCATATTTCTGATACCGACGTTCGTCGGTACGCTCATCCTCCTCAAGTTCACCACGGCCCTCGCGGGCTTCTTCTACGCGCTATTCGCCGCTGTGCTCGGCCTCGATCACCATCGCGAGCACTGAACCATGTCTCTACACTTCTGCTACTGCTGCTCCCTCTAGTGCTTGTGTGTGCATGTAGAAATAAAAGGATAATACGAAGTCAGAGAGAGGGATGTATAGTGGAAGAAAGGAAGAAAAAAATAAGAAACGTTGTTGTATGAGATATGCGAACGATTCGATTTTATTATTTTTTTTTCATTCTTTTTTTTTTATTGTTTTTAACAGTAGTGTGACAGAATGCGCTTTCTTCTTCTTTTTCTGCGCATCGCTCTCGCGCTTGGTTTAATTACAGACAGAAAGAGAGACAATGAATAATCTGATATCGCTCGTCGCGCATCAGCGTTACAACAATACCGGAAAGAGAGTTAATGTTGACAAACATCAATATAAATAAATAAATTAGATGAATAAATAAATAAATTACATTACATTAGTGGTTCGTCGCTTTTCAATGCCATTTTCCTCCTGGAGATACAAATGTAAGAGAGAAAGAGAGAGAGAGGAGGAGGAGGAGAAGCAGGCTGCTTCCTCCGCGTATATGCCGTCACGCGGTATGCACGCGACAGCTGAGCGACGAGCAAGTGCCTGTCATTACAGAGCGAGAGGAATACACGCGAGAGATTACCCTCGAGGTTATTCCTCCTTTCCTCTCTCTCTCTTTTTCTCTCTTTATCTGTCTCCCTCTCTCCTCGCTACTGCAAGAAGATTAAGTGCCTCGGCGGCACGAAAGGGTTAGTTTCTACACTCGTTAATGACGTGCGCGTCCGTCGTGTGTCCGTCGTCATTGTCGTCGTAGTCTATGTATAGGTCGTGTGCAAGTAACGTCCGTCGTCGTCGTCGTCGTCGGCGTTATGTATATGTACGTCGCTAGTTGTGCCGCGATATATAATGATTCTCCATCATGTACGAAACGAGAAAGGCGCCGATGTTATCATGTATATATACATTTGCGTGAGAACAAAACTAATAAAAGTTTAAAAAATTTTAAAAAATTTCAATTCCGAAATTTTTATCCTCCTCCCTATATACTTTTTCGTATAATACTCGTCTCACACAGGTGACGGAAAATCATTGTTGCATCGCGCCTCGTCAGTGAAATTTTGCATACAGTTCAGCTGATATTAATCTAGGGTGTATACTAATACTGGCGTATAGACGTAATAATTAATATGAGCACTTTCGAAAGTCCGTATATGTATCGTACATGTATACTCAATCGAATTTTTGTGAATTAAACGCTACCGTTGTATGAACACAGGTCGATGTATAAGTACGTATATATGGTATGTATGTATAAAAAAAAACAACGCAGCGTTACATTCGCTACAGGTAATAATGAATACACTATCGATAATCTAACCATTAGAACTCGAACCACTGTCCAAAACCTCATACATGTCAGCTCGCCCAATCATTATACAATTTAAGACACAAAAATCAATCAAATGTGTTATCTGTCTCTCTCTCTCGTCCCTGTGTACAATCGAAAAATACTATCAGTCCCGTATCAGTCTTGCGCGCGCGTGCAGAAACCCATTGGCACATGTGTGTATATAAATAAATATGTATAAAATAATGATTACTCGTCGCGTGGCGTCACGTCACAATACATCATAAAATAGTCAGTCAAAAGTCGTCTCTGTATACGTAAAACCCCATCATACGTGTCTACTTGCGCTGCTGCTGGCCGTAGGCGAGGGTGTGCGCGTGTTCGGTGGCCTTGAGGCTGCGGTCCCAGCCGCCGCCGCCGCCACCACCACCGGATTGCCATCCATGTCCATGGTCACCACCGCCGCTCTGCTTCTGCGACAGGAGCTTCTTCAGGCCGATGATCATCGAGAGCACCAAAGCGATCTTGCTGATGATAAGGGCCTTGCCGGCGAGGAGGAAGAGCACACCCATGGCAAGAGGCACCATCGCAGCCATCTTCATGGCCATGCCCATCATCATCATGCCCATCATCTTCTTCATCTTACCGCGGCCCTCCTCCATCGAGCGCTTCAGCTCCGTAGGCGAGGTCTTGGGCAGTCGGATCTGGACGTTGAAGCTGTTCATGAGGGCGGAGACGCGGTCCAGCAGGATATCGTTGAGCACGTCGTCACGTGAGGCGCCAGCGGTGCGGCCTAGGGTCGCCTCGAGCTCAGTGATGTTCTTCACGGGCTCAATCTCGGCGCCCGGGGCTTTGACGAGCTCGAGGTTCTCGGCGATGGGCAGGTTCTCGATGCGGCCCAGCCGGTCGAAGAACGTGATGGCCTTCTTCTTGAGACAGGCGGAGACGCCGACGTTGCGCTGCTGGCAGTCCTCGTAGACGCGGTAGGCTGCACGGTAACCCCTGTCCAGGAGGCCATAGCCGGCGTCCTCTTGGCCGGCTGCCAGGCACACAGCCAGCCCGAGGAGGACCAGCGCGGTTAACGAACACTTTCCAGCTGAACCCATCGTGTGGAGTTGTTTTTGTATTTTTAGTAATGAATACGCTAAACGTGTGCACAGAGATACTGAGAGTCTCGGACGGACACGCACCACTGATACTCGGATTTCCTCCGCTGGAAGACTGGCGCCAGGACGATGTCGGACCGCGGCTATATAGGAGGACGGGCACCTAAGGTAAGGGGATGAGCTAGCTCCTCTCTCATCCTCTCTCTCACTCGCTCCTTTCCTACTCGCTCATACCCGAGCGTGTGTGTATTCTCATTCTCCCTGCATCCTCGCATTGTGTGCACACACATTCACTTGAGAGAGAGAGGATAAACGAGAGAGGAGGAGGGGTTGACGGGAGATTCTCATAGAGCGCTCTCCCGGCGAGCGCGCGCATGTGACCTTCCTGACACAGAGACCCGCTTGGGAGAGCGCGAGAGGAAAAAAAACGAGTGCCAGGAGAAGGAGGTGGAGGAGGTGGATCCAAGGATCGTCCTCTCTTTCTCTCTTTCTCCCCTTTCTCGCTCTCTCTGTAGCCTCTGCCCCATTCGAAATTCAAATTTATGGCGATTGCCGGGAGGCGTGGGATTGCCGCCGCCGACGCCACTGCAGTTTCATTAGAGGATGCACAGCGACGATGATAATGACGCGTGGAAGGATCGGTTGTCCGAGGGAGTGCTGGAATTTGCGCCTGATTGTGCGCGCAGCGGTTTCTCCCGGATTATCATGCCGGAGGTGAGCTGTGTGCATATGTGTGGGTACGTCAGTCGATTGCTTGTTTACGAGGAGTCGAGTGGCTTTGTAGGGCTACATAGTCGTCAAGTGATTCTTTTTCTCAATGGCTTTTCTTTTTGAGGACGAAGTGGATGCTTGACAGGTGGTTGTTGAATATTAACGATGGGAAAGCATACTTTTTGTTTATGTTTTTACTTGTGTAAATTTGTACTTTAGGTTTTTCGATAGGTGAAGGGTAATACTTTTCACCTATAGCGTTCATTCGATAAATTCGTTAGCCTGTTTAAGGTTGTATGGACTATAAGGTTCCTGCTAAAAGTTAACTTTTGGTAGGCACTATACGAGAAATTAACTGCAATAACAAATTAGGTAGGATAAATAGCCGTTTTTCAATTCTCGCGATCGATTACAAGTCACGATAGGAATATTATAAGCTTTAAACATTAAA
>UXGD01007093.1:0-11492 GCA_900474315.1 Torymus auratus | reverse complement strand
CATGATATTAATCCATCAATTTCCAATCAGAGAAACCAAACATCATAACACGTACGACCGTATTTCATTAAATTCTAGAGAGAAGACAAGAGAGAAATTTTCAACAATTTACAAGAGCGAGACAGTAATTACAGAAAACCATTGTATTGTCGCGATCTCGTGCAGCACTAGAAACATAGACGTATTCAAAAATTCTTCGAAAATTCGATAAGCCAGATACACCTTCAAAGGTCTAATCAATTATATACTGAATAAACACATTCCATAACTATTATTTGCTAATCCTGTTATTGCCAAGTTCTGATTACCGCCACAAAATGCCACCTGTCAAACATCATTTGCCGCGAGCGGCACGCGCGGGCAGAATTATAGAATGTGTTGACAGCCGCCGCGTCAATCGCGTGATTAGCCCAAATGCTGCAGATTACTGACCCGCAGCCGCCTATATACCAGACCATCAGAGCCGCGAGTATCAATCCCGCGCCAGCGCGCGACACCGCGGTTATGTAAAATCATTTCTTCGAAAACGCAAACTCGGCTAAAAACTTTCTTTCACCGCCACCGAGCTGATTCTCTGCGGTAGAATAAAGAAGATCCCGCGCGCGGGGCTCGGCACATCCCTCAGCGCGCATTTCAATCCGCTCAACGAACTCGGACAAAGACGACTTCCATTCGGATATTTCTCTTTCCCCTCTCTTTCAGGCCGCGCGCGCGCGAATCGCATGATTGATAATAGTCCGCCTTATCAATCTAGGCGATTCGGGAAATTCAGCTCCAGGTGCGGAGAGAGGCGCGCGGGGCGCGAAATCGATTCGGCAGCCGCGCACAGAAGCGAGAGATCGCGCGCGCTGGTTTTCGCGCCGTGATTAATTATCACGCCCACTGGATCGTATTGGTCGGATAGATTGGATTCCATTCTCTCCCTCTCTCTCTCTCACTCTCTCTCACTCTCTCTCTCCCTCTCTTTCTCCCTCCCTCTCTCTCACTCTCTCTTTCACTCTCTCTCTCTGTCTCTCTCTCTTTGAACCACAGCGAATTATTTCGCCCAGTGTGTGAGAGTCGCTAAGCTCGGGGTTACTGCGAGCGACAAGTAACAATCGGCTTATATCGCTGCGTGCACTCTGCGCCGGCCGCACGAGCGCATGTGTGCACAGCTTCTTGAAGTGCCGGTGGTATTAAGAGGAGGAGAGTTGGATTTTTAAGGTACTTTGTGGTTTGCCGTGTGACTGTAACAGGCGATTGACGTTTTTACCTGTGGATAATTAATTGAGCCCTTCGGTTGGTGGTGTATAACGTACTATGAGTGCATGTGGCACTTTAGAGAGGATTTTTCAGTTGATTGATCGATCATTCGAGTTTGATTAAGGTTCGTTAAACGCTACGCCAGGGTGTGTGATACATTAAATTTGTCTGAACTTGAACATTGTTGAATGGTGCTTTGGGATTTTATACTCAATTAAAATTAAATGATATTGGATTTACGCTTGGAATTTCTATTAAAGGCCACTTTGTGAAATTGGAGTTCTGATATCTGTTACGATTTTGTCTCAATGTAACCGGAATTCTTCAGTTCACTCCATTTTATGCTAAATTGATGGATTCGTGTCAAAAATAGGTCATGTTGAAAGATAAATGCTTCATTTTCAGTCGCAGTAAAGGACATTTGCATTTTTATCATTACATTGATCATATATTCATAATTCATGATAGTCGCATACGGTGATAGAGTTTGTTTTATAATGGATGAAAATGACATCTTATCAATATCTCGATGATTCAAAAGTTTTTTATTTGATCCCGACATAATAATATAATGCTTTTTGTACATTATATAGCTGTATTAAATCAGATTTTTAATGTATATTTATATAGTATTGTGAAAATTTTTGTAATATCGAGAAAACCTTAACGAATCTTTAACATCTATGAAGATCATAACTATTATATATATAGTATGCGCTTACGTTACACTAACTATAAAATATTAAAAATACTTGAAATCATATATTGACAGTTATAATAAATATATAAAAAAGCCTTACTATACTTATGAACTCTTCAAACTTCCGATTTTCTACCGTAATAATTCAACAAGATGTTATCTCTCTTCCTCTCACTCCCTCTCCCTCACAAGTATACACACTCTCTCATCTCGAGCAAAATAAATCGCGATAATTTGTTGCGTCCAGCAGCAGCCTATACCTCGCGTCATGAAATTTTAACGTTCGTCATTTCCATCCCATTCACCGGCTCCTCCGCCACGCGCATACGTTCATTAAGGCAGCTGCCGGCTGTACTCGAGCGAAGAGGAAGAGGCGGAGGAGAACGAAACGCGTATCATATATAGGAACGACAACTGAGCGCACGATGATCTCTCTTCGCCGGGACTAATTATCGCCCCGCCATTAGCGCAGCGGCTAATGATTTTCCACTCGGAAATAAATGATAAATCCACGTGTGGCCGAAATCGTGTTTCCTCGCGTGCGAGCGGAGAAGAAGAGGAGGAAGAAATTGCGGCGTGGATCAAGGCGGAAAAAATAATAGCGGTAGAAAAGAGGAAAGCGCCTGGAGATGAGCTGGACCGGGGGAAAATTAAGCTGCCTAATGAGAGTCCGAGGAAGAAGTAACGGTGGAGGGAGAGAGGGGAAAGAGACTCGGGATAGACGTGTGTAGTTCATGTGCCGGAGCTCATTTCTTCTTCGTTTCATCTTTCTTTCTTAAATTGTTTTTCAAATCTTTTTATTATAAATAGATATATTACTGTGTTCGAGATGAGAAACTTGGAAGCTCGTTATAGCATTAGATAGGGTTCTGCAAAAACTGCTGACTTGTGTTTTCAATCTGGAGTAGAAACACCCACAGTTCATCTTCTTTGCGAAAATCACGTTGTGCCAAAATAAATAAATTTAACCCGAACAGATGGATCAGCATTGTTGTATATAAATTTATGCTGTATGGAAAATAAAGTAGTAAAAACAATAACGCGTTGAAAAATAGATTCAACGTTTGATAGCAGTTTCTTATATTATTCGGAATCTGACATAAATTACACCAAAGTCTGGGAATAAATTCGGGAAACCATCGCACAAGTGATTTATTTTAAATCTTTATAATTTAGATTTGAACTCGTAAGTACCTGCACGAGGTTGCATTATATTAAACTCAAACCAGATCAGGCGATAAAGATTTATCATAATACATAGGTGTGCGAAAGTCTATTACATATTGAGTGACCGGAAACATCGATCTTAAATGATAATTAAAACAGCAAAATTCAAATTTCGGCAGAAGTCAAAGACGAATTAAAACCTGTATATCATAACCCCCGTTACATTACTACTGTTTCAGACGGACGATCTCTGAGAATCCTTAGCTGCAAACTCCTCGTAAGAAAAATTATCTGACATCCTCTTGCGCCTGGGGCTACGTCTCGGCCACACGAATACTATACGCGATCAAGCGGGATGTGCGGCAGAATAAGCAGTAAATAAAAAGTCGCCACTTACGTCAATGGTTTTCGATTTTTTCGTATTCTAACGTGTATCGGCGTTTCATTCATTAAAATACGGCGCCTCTGTTGTATTTACTACAATCATTTAGTTTGATATCGAGAGATTTTATTCATTGACGTAAAACTAAGAAATCTTATTCCGAAACACAACTTGATAAATTTGAATGAACTTTTGAAAAAGAACTAATGTTTATGGAAGTATTGAAATCTCAGCGGAAATTCGAGTAATTCTATTTTCAATATTCTTACTTAATTTTTGAACTAGAAAATTTATGCATGAATCTGATGATAGTATAAGGTAATAAAGAAATAATTTTGGCATATTACTTATGAAACAGAATATATATCAAAGGTTCAATATTGAAGCACTTAAAGCAAAATCTACTCTAATAATTTGATGCATAGAACCGAAAATGTACCCAAAATTGTAAATATATATCTACTTTACATAGTTGAAATTTCGGGCTATCCTATAAGCATCCAACCTCGCATACTTCAAAACCACTCACATACTTACACACACTCACGCACCCTAACATACCCATATATACAAAGGCACCGGCTGTTCCATCTGTCTCTATATATCTCTTACACCCCGTAGGTCATCCAAACAACTGCCATTTCATCGAATTATGGCTGTCGAGCCGAAAGAATCTCCGGCCGCGCCGCACGCGCGCAAGGCAACAGGTGGACGCACGCGCACACCAGCCGCACCCTGATCAATACTTAATTACGCGGGCGGCTGCGGCAGAGCCCCGGCGAGCGCATATATAGCCATACACCCGGCTTTGCGCAAAAGCATGCTAGCGTCTGGCTACATATATTACGGTGTTAATCTTCTGGAGCTCTTTTTCCATTTGCCGAGGATGAAGTTTCGCGGATATCAGATTGACTGATCCCACCTTGTCGATATTAGGCTGATTGCGCTAGCGAGGAGATAGGCAGCTAAGGTGGAATTACGCGAGGTAGTGGGTGCGGAATTGGGATTTTACAAGGAGTAGAGGGAGAACGTGATTTATGGAGCGGCGCTGGGAGTCGCTTTTGTTTTCAGCAGTGGATCTTGGGGAGGTGAGAATTGAGCGATCGTGCGGTAGCGATAGCTCACGTTTCACAGTATGCGGGTTGTCAGTGGCTAGGTATAGTGATGTGCGTTTTCCGTGATAAGCTTCGTTTTTTTGTAGATTATATACTAATCTACTCAGAAGAAGATCCCCTGCTCTTACCTTGAATGCTTTCAACTTTACGAGGAATGAATATTTTGCTAACTAAGCGAAGCTTAAATTAAAATATTTTCTGACTACTTTTATTATCTTTGTTAGTTATTTTCATAACATAAATATTTAGAAAGTTAGAGTTAATAATAAAAAGGCATTACGGAAGGCATAACAATAAACGAATCCTTAGAGCCTATACGAAAATCCATGTTCCGAAAGTGACAACGTTTTCTGGCCAGTAGTAATTTATGTTTGAAAAAAGTATACATTAATACATGTGTGACTTCTTGATCGAAACAGTATCATAGTTCGTGCAAAATTTATATCTAGTTTTGAACTCGTATAACAAGCTATTAGTAACTTTCACTTTTGACACAAAAGTTCAACTTGTTGCACACGCAAACATTCATAAAATAGATATCTGACAAATGAATTTCAATATCCATGCACAGTCAGTCAGTTGGTCATATGAATTTCATCAAGTTGAGCATCTAGTGTCAAATTATATTTTTTGTAATTTTGTCGTAAAATTTCATATTGTCAATGGGAATAGCTGAGTGAAGTTTATTAAATTTTATGAATATACAGGATTTTATTAGCATGGATACACCGAAATTTTGTAAAAAAGTTTTTTAATTAATCCCGTCTACCATTCAAAACTGGTACTTTGTTAATTATTATTTATATTTGGATATCAATTACAAAAGATTCTTTATTCTTGCATGAAATGAAAAAGTTATGATACATGAAATCTAATTCTACTTTATCGACCATAGTTGAAAAATATATTTAATTCTCTAAAAGTAACCTTTTTGATATCCGAATAATGAAGGAAATATTAAATAAATTTAATGCTCTATTAAAAATCAAAATGTTTCTACCCAGAAAATATAATACTAAATACCAACTTTGTGCAACATGCCATTTCAAAAACAAGAAACGCCATTCACGAAGATTCAAAAGGTATAATTTGGAGTTGGAATAGCGACACTCGTGATCTAAAATCATTCCTTTTACTTTCAAATATATATAAAGGTAATAGTTGTTTCATATTTATGAGAAATTCAAAATTCATGGTTAATTAACTTCTAACGATGAAATATGTACCTCTGTACAAAATTATATAAAAATTCGTTCATTTTTACTCCTGTTATCGTACGACAATCGAAACATATTTGTTTTTTATAACTATATTGTTTTCTCTTTTTCGTAAACTAATGCAAATATTAAAATTTGAACAAATTAAAGCACTTCATAAGTTTCGTAACACACATGAAATGTTTCAGAGATATGCACAAAATGAAAAATGGTAACATTTTCCTTCATAACAATGGCAGCCTATAGATAATTCAAACTGTAAAAAAAGCAAAAGGTACTTAGGGTCGAATCCATCTCAAATGAAACGGCCATAGTATGCTCACTTTACCGATCATTTTGGTCTTAAATTAATCCTAGAAATATTTTATTCAAAAAACGACACATTGGTGAGATTAAAAACTTAGGATAGCCGATTTCGATTGTGACACTAGTACTTAAGCATCGCATGCAGTAGACGCATAATTAGAACCCGTGGTACATATTCTATAATTGAATCTTAAAACAGGAAGCCAGATGACAAGCCACTAATCCGGGAACCTGTAGCGAGCGATTATTAACCAATCCAAACGTAATTAGAGTATTAAGTTGTTATCGAAACTCGGCGCGTGCGCATTGATTAACCATATAATAAGGCAGTCATCGTCGGTCTGCGACCTCTAAACAACAACGCATTCACACTCGTCCCGTTATCAATAAACCAAGAGGCTCTATGTGCATCGATTAACCGCTTCGAGTTCCGTCGCGAGCAGACTTAAGCTACTCCCACACACGTACACACAGAGTATACCATTCGTGCAATAACCGAGGCTCACACCCCGCGAAGTGCAAAATTTATCCCTTTGAGGGTGCTTAAACGAGGCGCAAAACTTCGATCCGTATTTTCCAGTTTAAAATTCTGATTATAATGGGCCGGACGAAACGGAAAAAGTCCGAGGGGGAGGGAGAGTTCAATAATTTCTTTTCTTTCCCCCTCCGGCGGGGCCGCGGCGATTATTAATTTTCCCCCGAATGCATGCCAACTGGCGCCCACCGTAAACTTTCTCTCTTTCTCGAATTGCGCGCACGCGCATCGACACCAATAGCGAATTTCGCGCAGGCAAGTTTCCGTTCGAGCGACATCAAAACCCGATGCAGTGCAGCGGTGGCTGATTCAGTTGAACTCGCTCCCGTAGTCTCTCTCTCTCCCGTTTCCACCGATTTTCCGAAGGCTACTACTGCTATGTGTAGCATTTGCTCTGGATTTCTGTTCGAGTTGTTCCTCTCTACCTGTCGTCTACTGCGATGCCTGAATAGATTTTGTCTCTATTCTTTTGCACATTCCGCGATAAGGATATTTATTTTAGCATAACACCAATTTTCCAATACTCTATATTCACTTATATGCAGTTATTTTTAAGTGCGTACATAAAAGCTATCAAAGTTACAGCATCGATTAAAGTTACAGCAGTGATCAGGGGAATTGGGAAGCTATACGCTGACCAACTCTTACACAATGTAAATATAGAACTTTGCTTTATAGAACGGGAGATGGTGCGGTCACTGAAACTGTTGACATTAAGACTGTTGAGAACGGCTAATCAAACCTTACGGTACCTCGTTCGCGGGCTGCTTACACTGAAACTCGGACGACAGTGTCAATTAAAGCTGTGATAGAAACACTTCAAGTTGCGCGAATATTGCGCCGCGGCGAGCTCAAAATGGGGTCAGATAGGACTAATTTGTATTCGCCGCTTGGCAAAGAGGGTCAAAGGATAAAAACAATGAATTATTGCCAGCTCTATTTATTCGATGGTATGAAAATAACCTGTTAAATTAACGGTCCATTAGTTAATTGTATCCCTATAAATGGATGCATCTGTATCAAAATTAGATCAATCTAAATTAAACTTAAAAGTCCATACGAAAATCAATGTGATAAATCAAAATGGAGTATCTGCGTTTGGAAAACTGATAAAATGTTACCTTAAACGAATAAATGAACGTGTTTAGTTCAAGTGATATGTCAGTTTTGTTACTCTATTAAAACAAGATAATGAATTTTAAATATTAAATTCACAGAAATAGTTTTTCGTGGTCTAATAAAATATGGAATAAAACGGAAAATAAGAAAACACCCTTCACTCCTAAATCAATCTTTCTAAAAATCGCATGTGGAACCCTTTCCCAATCCCGCACGAACCCCATCGCTCTCAAACTCTGTCCCTTTTCTCTCGATATCATCCTCTCTCGTCCTCGCCTCCTCGCTTCTCCCCCGCAATTTTACGTACTAATATATACGGACGCCGTGTCGCCGCCCCGCTTCCAACTTCTGCACTTCTCCCGGCGTGTATACGCGTACATCCTCCCGTTTCACATGCGTGCAAAGTACGCGGGTGGTTCGGAAAATCGTCGTAAATCCCAATGACATCGCGAGGCGTATACAATCAGCAAGATGGCTTTGACAAAGACGCCCGTAGGTTTTTGCGAAGTATAGAGAACCAGATATCGCCCGTGCCGTGCATTTTGAATTCTCGCAGATGGAAAATTTCGTTGTTCTGCGAAACGTGAAACATGGAAAAATTCAGGTCTTTTTATGTATTATATGCGATACTTTTGGGATATTGATACCCGTTCATACAAATGAATATTTTTATGAAAAAAAAAGCTTTTACCGAGGGTATTTCTAAAAATTGGAATGATCAATATTATATGTGGAAAAATATTCCGTTATTTGTTCAGTGCGTATAACGAGAATCTACTGAAATAAATTATTTAATAAATGGTATACTCATACAAGGAAAATATTTATTTTAATAAAACTTTTATCGTGAATTTGAGCAATTTAATCTAGCTGGATATTTATAGTCGGTTAATAATTAAAAATATTTTAAAATTGTGACCTGTTTTCATTAATATAGAAAAATAGTTTGATGCCTTTTTTATGAAACTTTGATTATCAAGAAACTGTGGAAAAATATAATATCAAAAAATAATTAAATTAAAAATCCATTATTTCCTCTTATTATTTTTGTACAAAAAAATACCATATTATCAAAAAGTACGGGCAACGCTTGGAAACAACAAAGGTTCCTAACAAAAAGATATCTAGCTGATCATAAACGGCGTACAAAAAAAATATCCCAACACCTGCACATCAGAGGCGACTAAAGAAAGAGTTGAGACGCGCGCGCGTGGAGCAGCCGTCTGCCTCCTATATATGTGTGAGTATATACTCACACACACACAGAACTCGTGAAATTAAACCTGAGACGCTCGCGCGCTCTTTTCCTTTATTTAGGGACGGAGGGCAGGTGCTCTCTCTCTCTCGCCTCTCTTTTCACTTTCGATCGGCGCGGGGA
Source organism: Torymus auratus (assembly GCA_900474315.1). Taxonomy (NCBI): domain Eukaryota; kingdom Metazoa; phylum Arthropoda; class Insecta; order Hymenoptera; family Torymidae; genus Torymus; species Torymus auratus. Next base: position 2,331 of record UXGD01007093.1, on the reverse strand, counting down.
TTATACGGGCCACGCGCCTCGAATCCTTTCGGGGAGCTTCTAATAAGCCGGCGACTGTTTCTCGTCGTCTCCCCGCTCTCGTTTCTGCTTCTTTACGACACGCGAGCGTACTTTTAAGGCGATCCAGCGGCGCTCGCTCTGCCGCGAGGTGTATTTCGGTCTGTTGACATTTAGATGTTGACTTGGATTCCGGGCGATGAATGTTTTTTTTTATCTCATGGGGTTACCAGTAAAATCAATTTGGATTTGAGACGGATGCAATCTCGATTCGTCAAAATAATTTTGAAAAATGCTTGGTAAATTTAGAAACTTTGTAAATTTGAAAGCTTTCATTTTTAAAATCTGTCTGATATAAGAACCGTATAATAAGTCAAAACTCATTATAGAATTATATTAGATTAAGTTTCAGAAATAAAAGTGTGCTAGTTACTCCCCTCGGTCCTTTTCAAACCTATTTATACTCGAAGCATATTTTAACACGTTCACAAGCTATATTCGACTGATGTTGTACAAGTTTTAATAATTTTCAAATATTCTGAAAAAATTGTTTTTTATTATAGCATCCTCCATGTCAAGCGGCTTTAATCCTATGCTTATGGACACGGTGCTCTATCGCGAAAATATTCAGAAAATATCGGTCTTTTGACAAGCTCATCGAATTTAATAGCCGAACAGGTTCAGAAAGTGTCCCATATGTCGCCAGTGATCGACACGTTTCGCGTAGAAAACTATATTTATCCCTTCAATTAAAACAAAATAAATTTTTGTAACGAGTATTTAAGTATAATAAACCACAATTTCCTTGTAGTATCTATTACACCAGCATAGTTTTATCATTTTATATTGGGATGATAACTACGGTGAAAATTGTAGTATATGATTAATTCATGAGAAGTTATTATATAAACTCTACGACTTACCAACACACATAAGCCCAATTAGAAACGTAAGACTTACCTGAAAAGAAAAAGAAACATTAATTACTGCATGTTAATTTTATATAAATAAATTACATATTTCACCATATGTCATGTAATTGTAAAATATTAAAAATTAGCTAAATAAAAGCTTTCTGATAACCCGCGTACAATTAAGTATATATATAATGATAAATATACACTATAAAATAAACAATTGCATCGCAATTTTGAAATATAAGTTTAAAACCTTGCTGCGTCTGAATGATTATATGACTTTCATTAATGCAATGAACTGTACTGTATTTTCAATAATTTCCCTTGTGGAAATCGATTTCATTATTTTTCTAATAAATAACTATAGTTTTACTGAGAATAGACTAAAACTAGTAGTTTTGTTACTTCCCAGCAAAACTTCGACAAAAATTATAGCACTCTTCATGAGTTTGCATCGGGCGCTAATAGTGCGAATCGCAAAATTGCTATGAAGTATTCAACAATATATTTTTCTCTATTTTTCGAACCGAAAAGAAAATTACAACACTGGCTTACAAAATATACCAAACTTACTGTCTGTGGTCGGTTTCTTTTAACACAGTATGGTAATCTTTACTGAACGTTCTTGTAATTTTTCTACTGTTGTGTTCATTTTTTATGATTTTATCATACTTTAGTTATACTAAGGTCATCAGATAATAAAGTGCATCGCTTTATTCAGCTACTGAAAAAGCGAAAAATAATTCACCTGTCTCTCTCTCACACACACACACACACACACTGTGGAACTGATTTGGGCTGCTACGAGACATAATCGAAGAGGGCGAAGAGATAAAGATAAATAAAGAAAGCGCACACGAGAGGGAGAGAGAGAGGGAGAGATAGAGCGCGCAGTGAAAGGGCAGACGTTTCGCGGCGGGCAAGATTAACGACTCGAGGGATGCATTGACGCTCGCGTCGCTGTCCGGGCCCGATGAAAGGAGAGAGGAATAATGCGGGCGGCATACACGACTGTGCCGCCGTTCGGCCGATGATTGATAGTCGCTATTTTTTAGCGGATAAACGCAATAATTATTTTTCGCGGGTTATAAATCGCCGGAAGGCTGAGAGCTCGAGTTACGCACCGATAAGAAGCGTATGTGGTTGTCGTTTATTGTGATGACCGGTTGAGAAATGCATAATCTAATCATATACCATGATAAAAAAAATTGTGAGATTGCAATGATAGAGAATGAATAAACTGGCTTAGATAAGTAGAATAGATTGTATCCCAATTTCAATTAAATAATAAAATTACTTGGCTAATGCCACTCGGAAGAATTCGTTCGAGTTATAAATTGTTTTTTTGCCTAGTGGGCCGAAAGTACCACTTTCGCTCCCGGTGCCCAATCGCGAATGTTGTATTTTCGGCCTCACT